>JFHB01000161.1:0-70906 GCA_000729835.1 Atkinsonella hypoxylon
ACCTATAATATAATACTTTTCTTATAAATATATTAAATAATACTTAGGATGTTGCTATAGCAACAGGATGTTAGTATATGTCGACAGACCAAGGGTCTAATTTATACTCCTTCGAGTCGGTCCTATAACCAATTCACTAGTGCACTAGTATTTACATCAAAGAGGTTTAAATTCGGTTATCTAGGAGTTATATCTAACTAGCAAAAGAGGCTACATTATATACCCCGTTAGATGCCTTATATGCCTTAGGCATAGTGTTATGTTAAGGGGGAATTAAGGGGTATTAGCAACCCTAATGTAAGTGGGGACTAGTGTGCAGATGCAACTAATTAGCGGTTGTATCTACCTATATAGGTGCTAGAATTGCACAATAGAGTTATAATAATTCTAACACTAGCAGTCTCTCTTTTTATTATGCTAGTAGAGTAACTCTAACAGTTACAGTAATAACAAAATAGATTAAAGAAATAAGTAACAATAAATCTAATATCCTTCTGCATTAATTTATAGGTCTCTTTACCTAGCCTTCTACCTATATATTAGCTTTATTGTTGTTAATAAAGGATTTAAGAGTCTTATTTAATGTTACTTTTGTTATTAAATTAGCAATATTATCTTTGCTGTTAATCTAACGGATTTCGTCGATTTTGCGCCTTTTGTATAATTAATATAGCGCTATAATGTTAATTATTAATCTCTTTTCCTTTATTATACTAAGCTTTATAAGGCATTTATATAATAAGAATAAATCTATATAGACTACTAGTAGAATTAGCAGTATCTATAGCTGCTTTATTACTATATTTAACGTAGTGCTAATAGCATACAATATATCTATGCCTTACACTATACTATATAGTTCTAATGCAAGCGCGCTCCTTATAACTCTCTTACTTTTAATAGAGCTATACATAATAATATTGCCTTTTATTATAAATTTAGCGTTCTCTTTATAAGCTTCTTTATTGCCTAGAATAATTATATATTCTATCTAGGAGCTTAAATCTTTATTGTTTATAAAGAATCTATTAATAAATATATATAATTTCGCAGAGAGAAGGTCTATTAGGATATATTATAATCTATAGTTTTAGTTGTTAATCTACTATTAAAGCCTCTTATTTAGTTATTTAATATTGTTAATTGTAATATCTTGCTGTTATATAGCAATAGAAAGGTTAAATATAGCTTCTAGTTAATAGATTATAGCAATATATATGCTGTAGGCTTATTGCTTAATGTATTATTGTTTTGTTAAATCTATACTAACACTAGTAGTATTAATAGGTTAAATTCTCTTGCTTTAACCTTTCTAGCGAAGAGTTAAAGTGCTATTATTAGATTTAGTTAATATATATCTGTTAAAAATTAGTAGCGTTTCTGCTGTTAAGCTCTACTTTAGCTTTACAGTAAAATTAGCTTTCTATAGTTTAAATTCCTTACAGTTAAAGAAGGTTCTATTACTTAGTTCTAGTGTATTGTTAGTCTACATTCTAATAATTCTAAAGTAGTTATTGTTATTTAATATTAGTAAGTAGAGGTTATATATTAATGTAACTATACTTAAATTGTTACAGTAGTAGCAGAAGTATATAGACTACTAATGTATACTTACTTTAGTAATTCTATATAGAGGCTTAATTACTTCTATTACTATATTGTAGGGATATAGGTGTTTAATTTATTTAGAAAGTTATGCAATAATTAATCTATTTAAATTAGTGTTAAATTATATATAAGCCTATATAATATTGTAGATCTATAAGATAATATTGCGTTTTTAGAGAGATAGAGCTAGTGCTACAATTAGGCGTTAACTAGCTTATTAAATTGTTAGGGATTGCGTTAAAATTAATAATTTATTGCTGTTATTATATCCTTAAATAACTAGTCTTAACTTCTTATATAGTAATATAGTTCCTTTTCCTTTAACTTCTTAAACTATATAAGATTTAAAGATATAGTTATTATATATAGTAGGGTTAAATTTAACAAATTAGAAGACGTCTTTAGCTAATAGTGCGTTAATTTTAGCTTAGTTAAATGCTTTAAATAGAGCACCTTTTGCTGTAATCTTATTGTCTTTCCTTAGTTATACAGTTAAGTTATAGTTTACTATTTCTTTTATAGAAAGGAAAATTTTATTGCTAGATTTATACAGTAATATATAAGTAGGATTAATATTACTACTAGGATTAAGATTATAAGAACTACTAGTAGTTAGGCTAGAAACAGTAATATATCTATTTAGTTTATTGTTAAAAGTAGAGGAATTTTATATAGAATTAATTAGAATAGAAAGAGAGTTCTTTCTTAGTCTTTTAGGACCTCTTTTCTATATTAGGTTTAGATTAATTAGTTATTTTACCTTTAGGGGTCTTTCTCTCTTCTTTAGTAGAATAGAAATGCTTTTAGGTAGGGATTCTATATTGCTTTTATTAGGTGTAGCGTTAGAAATAGCAGGATAATTGTTAGATTTATTGTTATTATAGTAGTAAGGTTTTACAATAGTTATGTAAAAACAAATAGAGCTGTAAAGCATTTATACAGTGTATTCCTTACTATCTATAGTAAGCAGCTTATAGGGGCCTTACTAGCCTTCTTTTTTACGCTATATACGCACTTCTAACTGTAGAGGCAGTAAATATATAGGTGTTATATTTAGGCTATTACAGGAGGCAAGAGTATTATAAATTTATCTTTATGCTAGGCACTTTTAGGCTTTATTAGTAGCTTTATATAGAATTAAAGCTTATTGTGTTATAGAAAGGCTTAGAGGTAAATTATCTGTTATATAGGGGTAGGAACTAAAGACTAATAATGTAGGCATAAGACTGTTAGGTCTAGTAGAATTATTAATAGCTTTAATAGCTATCTAAAGCTTTTAATCCTTTATAATACTAGTATTAGTGCTTAATTCGTTGTTAATAATGTTGTAAGCTCTTTATAATAAGCTATAGTACTGTTTAACTTTACTAATGCTATTGTAGGCTTTAATAGGGACTTTATTAACATTAACGAACAATATTTGTGTATAATAGCGGAATTTAGTAGATATAAAGTTCTTTCTAGCATTATAAACTATCTAGTTAGAAGGGCCTAGATAGGTATTAATCTAGCATTCTTTTAATGCATTCTAGATGTTTTATACTTTCTGCTTTTAAGGTTCTAGAAAGCAGGCTGCCTAGAATAAGGTTGCAGAATTAACAATATAAAGAATAAAGCTGCTGTTTAAATATATAATATTAACGATAATTTTATAGTTAAAGTTATAGTTATCTTTTAATATAAATTAGAATTAGCTAGGTAATTTACTGTTAAGTTAGCAGTAGTAGTAAACTTATATAATTCTATTAATAGCGTTGTTATTACTAATATCTTTGCCTATACATTATAGAATCTTCGTTAATTGTTGTATAGAGAGATATCTAAATTAACAATAAAGTTAATAGATTTACTTTTCTAATAAAAAGAATATAGCTGCTTCTATAGCTTCTAAAGTCCACTATAGATATCTCTATTTCTAGATAATAGAAACCTTTTAATTGCCTTAAATTAGCACGTTTTTAAGGTTGTTAAGCTTTATATACATCTTATCTATATTATTAATACTGTATAGAAACAGGGTACTTATATTAATTATATAGAATATAATTAGGCTAAAGACTATTAGAACTATAATAAAGCCTATTAAAGTTGCTAATTCTGCGCTAAATATAATTATATAGTGTTAATTAAATAGATTTATCTTTAATAAAGGCATTTTCTTTACTAGTGCTTATACTTAGTTAATTCTAGCTGTTAATACTCCTACTGCTTTAGTATTAAGTAAGATGCCTCTAAATGTTTTACTAGAGTAACGTTCTTCTAATATATAAGATAATAAATATAATAAGGGATCTATATAATTTAATTAATCTTCTGTAAATAGGTCTTCCTTATGTAGAGTATACTAGCAGGCTTCTTCCTTAAGGTTCTAGAAGATAGCTCTATTATCTATAGTTACAGCATTAGTAAAGAATTATATAATTATTAGCTAAGGAGCTTTTCCTTTATTAGCTATATTAAATTCTTTAATAAATGCCTTACTTACATCTTAAGTATTATTAGAACTATTATTCTATATAGGTTTACTTAATCCTTTATAAGCCTATAGATAAGCTTTAAATTTACTGTTTAAAGAAGGGGTTCTATACTTCTTATTGTTCTACTATCTTTACTGTACTTCTTAACGCTCTTTTTTACTATACTTTATTAACTAATATCCTTCTTTTCTATAGATAAAGTAGCGTTATTTTTAGGTTTTACTTTTGCTATAGCTAAAGTCTCTTAAACGTTAATATTAATAGTCTATATAGAGAGCTTTATTATTAATATTAAGTTAGTTAAATCTAATGTAGAATTAGCTAATTTCCTTCTGTGCTTCTGCAATACTAATTAACTTTTATAGGTTGCTAATAAGCTCTTAGAATATTGCGTTAGTTGTAAATTTAGCTTAGCTATATTTAGGGATGCCTCTAACTGCTTAAAGGGTTTATTTAATAAGTTTAGAATTATTTGTAAAAGGGTTAAAAAGGCTATTATAGATATCTTAAAGGTTCTAGATTATTATATTAAGGCAGTTAAGTATAGATTTATTAGGGTTCTTAGCAATTATATTATATAATGTAATACTGTTTTATCTTTAACAATAGAACTACTTATTAGTTAAGGTCTTAAAGTGTTATTTAACAATTTTAACTATTTAGTTAAAGGTGTAATTTATCCTTATATTTATTGTAATTATTATAAGGTAGAATTTACGTACTTTACCTATTAGTATTACTAGAAATACTTTTATTATTGCTAGTTCTAAGAAATTAAGTTGTTAGTATAGGTCTTTAAGGATAACTACTTTTAGTATAATAAAATCGAATATATTGCTGCTGTATTTATTGCTTTCCTTATAGATCTTTATAAGGTTAAGAACTTTCCTTATATTAGTTTAAAAAGAATCTATTATAGAAGGAAGTAACAGTTATACTACTAAAAGCAGAAGAAATCTTATATTCTATAGTAGAGAGAGAGAAGGTAGTATTTCTACTAATATACCTATTAGATTGCTAGGTACACTTAACAAAAGTAATAAAGAGAGTGCTAAAGGTGTAAAAGAAGAGTTCTATAAAGAAGATTAAGGCTTCTTTACTATAGATATAGGTTCTATATCTAGGTGTAGATTTAAGTAGAATTTACCTAATGCTACTTATTTATTAATCTCTTCTTCTAGCTATATAGATTGTTCCTTTTTCTATAGTACTCTTTTAAGGGAATTAGCAATTTAGCTGCTGCTTCTGCCTATATAAACTCTATATTTATATAGTAAATTGCGTAACGCTTTAATAATTAAAGTAAAGGCTCTTTAAAATAGGTCTTTATTCTAGTTATAGAAGTTAAATTTAAAGTTCTTCTATTATTCTTAATCTCTAAATCTTTAATCTTTATAAAGGTTAATTATAAAGGTAATTCTATTGTTTAAATTAGTAGTAGTAGTAGTTTCTAGGTTAATTTTATATATTAAGTTTTAATCTATTAATAGAAGTTTTTAATACTTTTAAAGTTATTCTAGAAGCTTATTAGGTTATAGTTATTACTTAAATTCTTATAAATCTACCTAGGGTTATTATAAACTTATTATATTAAATAAGATTAAGTAGTATAGAAAGAGAAAGTAGGTGTAATAGAATTAGTATAAAGATAGAGAGATTTAGCTAGCTTTTAGCTAAGTTCTAAGATAGTTAAGGGAGTTAAATTCTATAGCATTAGCTGCTAAGGGTTCTAGCTAGTAATTTAATTCCTTAGGAGTTTAATATTAACAATTAGTTAAACTAAAACGTTATTATAAGTAAATACAACTTAGTAACTAAGTAATTATAAAGATATCCCTTCCTTTAGCACGCTTTACTAGTTGTGTTAGCTGCTAAGGGTTCTAGCTAATAGTATTATATCTCTTCTTGCTAAATCTAGTTAATCTATAGTTAGTTGTGCTAATCTCTTTAGTTGTACTTAAGACTTCTAGTTAAGCAACTACTAATTAGTGTTAATAAACTAAGGGTTTAATTTATACTCCTTTAAGTTAGTCCTATAACTAATTCACTAGTGCACTAGTATTTATATTAAAGAGGTTTAAATTCGGTTATTTAGGAGTTATATTTAACTAGCAAAAGAGGCTACATTATATACCCTATTGGATGCCTTATATGCCTTAGGCATAGTATTGTGTTAAGGGGGAATTAAGGGGTATTAGCAACCCCGATGTAAGTAAGGACTAGTGTGCGGATGCGACCAATTAGCGGTTGTATCCACCCACGCAGGTGCCGGAATCGCACGATGGAGTCATAACGATTCCAACAGTATATATATAGTATATTGTTACGGTGGGATCCGACGTGGGTTTGTCGGAAGTGACGATAAGTTGTTGGATTCAACAGGTTATGTAATAATTTATAAGAGGAGTTTTAAGAGCTTCTGTAAGGAGCATCTAATAATAATGTTCTAGTAAATAATTGTTAATTATTTAATCTAACTACTTAAGCGTTACTTCTAACTACTTATATATAATTGCAGTTACATGCACTAGTGACCTATAGGTCTATAGAATTATTCTATAATAAGTGCTACCTCTACAAAAAAGATTAGCTGTTCTAGCTGTTCTAAAAAATTAATTGTTAGTTGTTAGAAGGTATATTAGATTCAACTAAATAACTCGTTAATCTAGCTATTATAAAAGGCGTAAAAAGGTAGTTGTTGTTTTATTGCGTAAGCATACGTTATTGTTGTTGTAATGCAATCTACAGTATAGGTTGCTATATTTACGTATTTTCTCTATGCACTTATAATACCTAAATTATACTTATAATCTAGTAACTATTAAATCTATATATTAAATTAATAGATTTCCTTAAACCTAATAGAGCGTTAATGTTATGGACTCGAGCCTTAGGCTCGGGTCTTTCAGTAGAGGGAGGACAGCAGGAGAGAGATAGAGATCTATATAGGTAAAGGGATAGAAGTAAGCCGCATTCGCCTAGGGGTTACCTAGACTTCACTAGGCCCTAGAGAGAGAACCTTAGCTATAAAGCACATACTAAAAGAGGCTCCTAAGGGGATAGACCTACCCCTAGATATATAGTACAGGGGTATAGGGAGGCTTCTAGTTCCTTCTCTCTTCCTCCTTTCCTCTCTATGATTATAGTTCTCATTATAGACGCTAGTTAGCAGCAGCCACTAGGTCAGTCCATTACAGTTAAAGCTTATTCTATAACCTATATATAAGCGAAGTTGCATAAAATTATCCTAGACAATATTAAATCCTATAAATTAATCTTTATATAATAAAGCTAATTTATTAAATCTATATAGTATATTCCTTATGTAAGATTGTTCTATATAGTGTTAAAAGCATTAAAAATTATTCTATATTAAAGCTAATTTTCTATTAGATCTCTTTAGTATATCTCTCTATATATATACAGCCTATTTTAATCCTTAGGCATTAGTAATAGCAGTAAATTGTTAGTTAGTTATAGTAAGCTGTTAGTTCTCTCTAGAAAGTAAAGCTAGTAAATACTTCTAGCAGCTTTAGGAAGAGTTTTGCCTAAAAGGCGCTAGTCTTACGCTTAGTAGGCATTTCTACTAGTTTACCTATAGCTAGCCTCTTAGTTAGTGTTTTTACCTTAGTTAGTGTTAGCTTTACTGTAGAAGGTATCTTTTATAGAATTAATAGAAAGGAATATATTAAAGATAGGTTAATTAGAATAAACTAAGCACTTCTTCTACATTAAATAGTGCTAAATCTATTACTAAAGAGGCTTTATATAGCAATAGGCTAGTTAGCTAAGTGTTCTAAGAAGTCTATATAAATATAGTTAATTTTATATTATAAGCGTTTATTTTCTGCCTATAGTATATTAATATTGCTAATAACCTTTAGTAAGGTTTTATTTTTATTAATAACGTTATTAATACCTTTATTAAATTAACTTATACTATTTAGTTAGTTATATATACTATAGATAGTAGTTTACAATTTATTAAACTACTTATTAAATAAACCTCCTTTAGCCTCTATTTTAATCTAGTTAATCTTTTTATTTAACTTATTAATTTTAGTAATATAGAGGTTAAGTTACTTCTATATAACGTTACTACCTATAGAAGTGTCCTTAAGGTAGGCTTTAATTATTTCTTTAGCGTTAAATTTATACTTTTTCTAAAGGAGACTATTATACTAGCTCTAGAATTATACCTTAGCTAATAGAATAAAGAGTAAGTTTATACAGCTAATACTAGCTAAAGTACCTATAATAGTGCTATTAATCCTGCTAAATTTATTAGAGAAGTAGTGTTATGGACTCGAGCCTTAGGCTCGGGTCTTTTAGTAGAGGGAGAACAGCAGGACAGGGACAGAGATCTATATAGGTAAAGGGATAGAAGCGAGCTGCATTTATTTAGGGGTTACTTAAACTTTACTAGGCCCTAGAGAGAGAACCTTAGCTATAAAGTATATACTAAAAGGGGCTCCTAAGGGGATAGACCTACCTCTAGATATATAGTATAAGGGTATAGAGAGGCTTCTAGTTCCTTCTCTTTTCCTCCTTTCCTCTCTATAATTATAGTTCTTATTATAGATACTAGTTAGCAGCAGCTACTAGGTTAGTCTATTATATACTATAATTATTCTATAGATAGAACACTAGCAAGAATAATATCGTTTAGTTATAGCAATAAGAGCTTAGCTAGTTAGCTTAAGTACTCTTTTAACCTCTATAAGGGAGTAGAGGAAAATACAGTAGAAATTAGCTAAAAAGCAGTAGAAATTATAGTACTTTATAAATTAGTTAAAAGCTAATCTCTATAGATAAAGGAACTATAACGCTTTATAATAAACTATATATAGAAAGAGAAGTAGCTTTAAGCTACAGTAGGCTAGCAGCTAAAGGAACCTAAATAGAAGCCTTTACCTATAGTAAACCCTTATAATAGAAATAAATAGAGCTTTTAGGCTTAGTAAATAGTAATTACCTAAAAGCTCTAGGCTAATAGTGCCTTTATAGGTATAATATAGAACTAGTAGTACTACCTATACTAAAGCTTATTGCCTAAGGTTTAGTAAAGAGTAGCTGCCTATTATAAGGCAGATAAAGTAAAGGAATATAATATATAGAAGTTCTTTAATTACTTAAAATTAGTCTTTATAGATTCTTACTAATAGAACTAAGCTTTAATTAAGCTTAATTAGCTTTAATAAAGTAATAATAAGTAGTTTATAGAATTCTATATTTATTTTAAGGAGAAAATTACACTTATAGAAAAGGCTAACTAGAATAATAGCGTAAAGTTAGCTAAGTTATAAATAGCACTTAATAAGGAAATAAAGGATTATAGTGTAAAGAGAGATATTCTCTATTATAACTACCTTTAAGCAGTAAAGTGCTACTGCAGTATTACACTAAACCTTAAGTTATATTATATTAAGGAATAACACTAGCTAAAATATAGCTTTAGCTCTAAAGGGCTCTAGAATAGCAACATTAAGATAACTAAGGTTAACGCTATAGGAACCTAATAGAGACAGAAAGAGAGTATAAAGAAATCTAGAGTAAGATAACTAAATAAAGATACTTTATAAGTAAAGTAGGTATTTAAGGCTAAACTTAAAAAACGCTACTAAAAGAGGCAATACCTTTAGTATAGGTTGTTTTAACACTATATTTAAGGATATAGATAGTAACTAGCAGAATATAAGCTAGAGTTAACTAGTGTATATATAGTAGCAATAGACAATATATAGAAGAAGGACTCTAATAAGTTAAAAAAAGGCTTACCCTTAGCCTTAAGCTTAGTATAAAGGTAAAGGTAACGTAAATAATATAATAACCTCTACTTAGTAAGCAGCTAGAAGAAGAATATAGAGAGATAACTAAGAAAATAAATATATTACTATTCTTTATCTCTATACTTTTTAACTAACTATTGTTCTATAATATATAAATAAATAGTAGGTATAACTACTTTACTGCAATAAGTAAGAGTTTAGTGCAATACCTTAGCCTAAAGTAGGTTCTATTGCTATATAAAAGAATAGTATAAACAGTAGTAAAGGTTAAACAGTAGTTCTATAATAGCTACTAAAGAAGCACCTTAATTACTTCTTTAGTTTACTTATAGGCAGATATTAATAGCTAGGTCTTCCTAGTAGTAGCCTATATAATCTTAGGCTTAACTTAAGATTATATCTTTAGAAGCCTATAGTTAGCCTATAATAGAATTCTTCTTAATACTACTAGCTAGAGCCTATTAGTAAGTAAGGCTAAGAGCCTTATAATTTAAGTAGTAGAAGCTTAGAACGTTAAGGACCTAATAAGACTAATGTTAGTAGTAGTTTATAGTGCCTTAATAAAATAGAGTAAAAGCTAAGAGGTTA
Organism: Atkinsonella hypoxylon; assembly: GCA_000729835.1. Lineage (NCBI taxonomy): Eukaryota > Fungi > Ascomycota > Sordariomycetes > Hypocreales > Clavicipitaceae > Atkinsonella > Atkinsonella hypoxylon. The sequence goes on from JFHB01000161.1 coordinate 10,463, forward strand.
CTATATATTTTATTGCTATAAGCCTTTAGGAAATTACCTCTATATTATTGTTATAAATATCTCTAAAAGGCCTTAATCTACTAATACTACTACTTAAATTAAAGAACTTTTATAATCTTTTTAAAGAAAAGAAGGCCTAAAGCCTTCTACTATATAAAGAGAGGCTAGATTACTATATTAAGCTAAAACAGCAGCTAAATAGCTCCTTACTGTTACTGCTGTAAGCTCTACTGTATAATATACTATAGAACTATTTATTAGAAATTAGGAGGTAGGTAATAGACCTAATAAATAAAGAATAGATCTAAGCTAGCTTCTCTTTAGCAGCAGCACTTATTCTTTTAGCTAAAAAGCTAAGTAAAGGATAGTAATTCTATATTAATTATTAAGCCCTTAATAAGATTATAGAATAAAACTATTATTTACTTCTCTTAATAAAGAAGATACTTAGGTTATTATTAAAGGTGCATTAGTTTACTAAACTAGATATATAGTTAGCCTTCTATAGAATCTAAATAGTAAATAGTAAGAAGTACTTTATAGCGTTTTATATCTAGTTTAGCCTCTTTAAATAGCTAGTTTACCCCTTTAGGTTAGTAAAGGCTTTAGCTATATTCTAATAATATATTAATAGTGTACTAGAAAAGGCCCTTAGAGATTATATAACTACTTATTTAAATAATGTTCTTATTTATACTAGAGGTTTTAGGAAAAACTATATATATAAGGTATAAAGAATCCTAGAAAAGTTACAGTTAATAAAGCTACACTTAGATCTTAAGAAATACTACTTTACTACAACTAAAGTTAAATACCTTAGCTTTATAGTTATAGTAAAAAAGGAAATATACCTAAATCTAGAGAAAATTGTAGCTATTTAGAAGTAGTAAGCTTTTACTAAGTTATAAAGAGTATAAAGCTTCCTTAGATTTATAAACTTTTACTGTAACTTTATATTAAATTTCTTAAATATTATAAAGCCTTTAGTTAACTTAATAAAGAAGGGAGTTTTATTCTAGTAAATAGAGAAATATAAAAGGTTATTTATAAGGCTTAAGGAGGCTTTTACCTTATACTTAGTTTTAGCTTAGTAGAACTCTAAAAAGAATATAGTAGTAAAGGCTAATTACTTAAGAGAGGCCCTTAGTAGCTGTTTATTTTAATATAATAAAGCTAGTATACTATAGCCTATAGTATACTATTTAGCTAGGTTATCTCTAGCTTAATGTAACTATACTATTTATAATAAGGAACTCTTAGCAATAATATCTTACCTTAAAGCTTAAGCAGTAAAGTTATAAAAAATAGTATATCTCTTTATAATCTTTATAGACTATAAGAATCTAGAATACTTTATATCTTTATAAAAGATCTTTAAGTATTAAGCTAAGTAGGTAGAGCTTCTTTCTCTCTTTAACTACTACCTATAATACTACTTAGGGCTATAAGTAGAGTAACTAAATGCGTTATTATAATAAGAGTAGAATTAAGATAGAGTAATACTATAGATAGGCTAAGTTCTTTAGCCTCTCTCTATTAGCTGCTTTAGCACTCTCTATAGAGATAAAGAGAAGAAGAAGGTTATAAAGAATATTAAAGTAAAAACAGCTAGTAAAGTAACGCTAGAAAGTTAACTAGCTGCAGCTTTATAGGTGCTAGCTAGAATAACGCTATTTTTAAATAAACACTTATAGAGCCTATAGAACTAAGGAGTGCAAAAAGACCTAGTATACCTAATAAGGTTAAATACAGTCTAGAAGAGGAAAAGAAGGTTTCTATTAAAGGTAAAAATATAAGAATAGATTATAGACTATACTCTTAATGTATAAAGAGCACTAGTTTACTAAAGCTACCTTTAAGTCCTTAAGTATAAGCTATTACCTACTATACTAATATATAGAATATATAAGTTGCTAATATTAAGCTACTTAGGACAAAATACTATATTTTAGGCATTAATATATAACTATTACTAGAATAGGCTATTCTAAGATGTTGCTTAATACATTTAAAACTACTACTATTATAGCAGCTAAAAGAGTAAGAGGTTGTAGTAAGGCCTCTTACAATCTATTTTAGCGCTAAATAGGTATTAGTTATAGATCTCTATAGATTTTATAATAGATTTACTAGCGCTAAACTAGGCTATACTCTCTTACTTAATAGTTATTATTAATTAACTTTTAAAGTATATATAGTTAAAGGTAATAGCTTCTATAGAGGTAAAGGAATATACCTAGTAGTTTAAGTATTATTAGTAGTAGTTTTATAGGTTCCTAAAATAAATTATCTTTAACTATAGTTTAGATTAGTTAAGTACCTTTTAGACTACTTTTTATTGCCTTATTAAAATTAAATAATTACTATTTATATTCTATTACCTATAGATAAACAGTAGAATAAAGAGAGTTAATTAGGAAGTATAAGTAATTCTATAGGTTATAGTTACCTTTTTACAGTTTAACTAGCTTAAATATCTCTTTATATATTAGCTAGCTATTAACAATAGGAATTCCTTAGTAACTAGTATAAGTTTAAACTAAGTAATATATAAGTATAATATAGACTTTATTTAAAAGCTTATAGATAAAGAGAAGTTCTAAGTTTTATATAAAGAGTAAGCTTTAGTATTTCTTAAATAGCTATAAAAGAGTATAAATATTGCTTAAGCTATAATTAACTTTACTTAGTAGAGGCAGTAAAAGCAGTTAAATAGAAGCTATAAGCTAATAGAATAGTATAAGGTAAAGAACTTAGTTTAGCTAATACTCTATTATATTAAAATAAACTACTTAAGTTAAAAGCTTAATTAGGTTATAGTAAAGTATATAGTTATAAATATACTAACACTTTTAACTATAAAGTTAGATATTTTACTAGAAATTTACTTAGTTTTCTATATTAACCTTATTAAGTAAGTAGTAATAAACTCTTTACCTTTTTAGTAGCTAGTAAACTTAAGGCTTAGTTTTAAGCTAACTATAATAAATACTAATCTATCCCTTAAGGAATATAGAGTAAAGGAAATTCTAGCTACTAAAAACGCTTTAGGCTAAAGGAGATACTATTAAGTGCTTATTAAGTAAGTAGAATTTATTTAGCCTATATAGAAACTACTAAAAAACTTTCTTAATATAAAAGCACTAGATTAATTTAAGTTATAGTAAAAAGGCGCTTAATTTAATAATAAGCTTAGTAAAAATATAGTAAAATTTTATATAGACTTTAATAATAACTTAGTTACCTTTAACTAAAAATAAAAGAAAATAAACTTCTCTTTATAAAAGCCTATATAATTAATAAAAAAATAAAAATAAAAAATAAAACAAAAGAAATTTCTTAGTAAGTAGTAAGAGAGCATTAGTGCTTATAGCGTAAAGGTATAACTACCTAAAAGGCGCTCTATTGCTCTTTAAGTAGTTATAGAATAAAAGCTAAAGGAACTATATAGTGTCTCTAAAGTAGTGTAAAAGTAGAAGCTAAAATAGCAGCGTTAGTAGAAGGTATAAGGGCTAAAGTAGGTAAGAATATAATTAGCGCTCTAGATTAAGGCTTTACTCTAGTAGATATAGATAAGAATATAATATCTTAAATAGCTTAATGCCTTAAGCGTAAAGGTATAGTTTTAAGGGAGAGAAAAATAGAAAAGAAAAAGGCTAAAGGGGCAGTAGGCTAAGTTAGAGTTATATACTCTAGGAATATAGATAGTAATTAGTGCTATAAGTAGTTTAAGCTTTTAAGCTTTACCTAAAGGTAGGTATATTTTTAGTGTATTACCTTAAGGTTATTCTATAAGAGTAAAGAAATAATATATAGCAGTAAAGAAGCTTTATATAGCAGTAAAGGAGCAGCAGTAGTAAAGGTTAGCAGTATATAATAAGGTATAAGTATAGGTAGAGGCAATAATAAGGGTATAGTAATAGCAGTAGTAGTAGTAAGTATAAAAGGGAATAAGAAGTTATTATTAATATCTATAAGGATATACTTATACTTATTAGGGTTAAACTTATTATTCTTTAGAATAATAGAGGCTATAGTACTCTTATAGATTATAAAAGAAAGAGAAATAAGTATAAAAGAGCTATTAGCTTAAGTTATATAATAAAGAGAAGAAAAAAGTGTAACCTCCTTTTCTATATAATTAGTAGTAAGTATATCCTTAAGAACAATATTATAGTAATTATATATATTTAAGAACTTATAGGTAAGAATAGTTTAGTAGGTAAGCTAGCTAAAGTAAAGAGGAATTAATATAGACTTAACTATAAGACCTTAGTTAGTAAGTTTCTATATTTTAGTAAAGTAATACTATAGGTAAAGATACTTAGTAAAAAAGCTTAGATTCTAAATGCAGCCTCTATACCTCTATATATACAGTTAGTATTCTCTCCCTTAGCTAGAACAATAGTTATATAAGCCCTTCTTGTAAAGGTTATTGCAATATAGTATATAAATATCTTTAAGGATATTGCTGTTAAATAACTCTAAGTTATTTAAGTCCCTTTATATAAAGAAACTATAAATATAGCAGCAGTAAAGGACTAATAGCACTATAGAAGTAGAAGCAGTAGGGGCGCTAGCGCTAGCAATATAACTGCTAAAGTTCTAGATATACTTCTAGTTAGCAAAAGAATAAGCTATATATAAGTAAAGAGGTAGTATACTTTAGGCTAATAAAATAATATTTTATAATTTTAATTAGTAGGCTATTAGCAGTTAAATAAATTCTATTTAAATATATTAAAAAGAGGTTCTTTTATATTAAAAGAAGTAGTAGTAGCTATATAGTAAAGTAAGGAATTTTAGAAAACTATAATAGAATTATTTAGTTATAATATAGAGGTAAAATAAGATATAAAGGAGAAAGAAAAAGATAAAAAAGAAAAAAAAGAAATTATTTATTTTTATATTAGAAACAGCTAAAGGCTAGCTACTAGTTTATTATACACTAAAAGGATAATAATAATAATAACTATTTATACCTTATTAACTATTAGTTTATTATGCACTAAGAGAATAGCACTAATAATAACTGTTTACGCTCTACACCCTTAATAATACCCCTTATATATAGATAGATTATATATATTTATTAACTATTTATAACAGTAATAAAGATAAAAGAGAGAGAATGCCTTTTAGTTAACAAGAGAGATTATTATACAATAATTACTTAGAAAACAAAAAGACCTAGAGATATAGGTAGCTTATACGCTAGTAATACTAGCATTATAGCTAGCGCCTATATAATAAGCAGATAATTAATAGCTATATATAGAGAGCTATAAAGCAAAGGGGGGTAGAGAGTTAATAAACCCTAGAAGGGTATAATTAAGTAGAGAGAGGTATAATTAACCTATTATAGCGCAACTAATAGGTTAGTTAGTAGAGCAATTAATAGCTATTGCTAAGGTGCTATAAGCAATTAGAGAGAAGAGAGGTAGAGTAAACGTTTATTTATATATTAGCCCTACAATACTACACTAACAATAAATAGTGCATTAGTGTAGCAATAAAACAGCTAGAGCGAAGCGCCTAAGGGCAGACGTTATATCCCTATTTTTTTACAAGTAGACAATAGAGAAAATATAAAGAGAGAGTAAATAGAGAGTTAGCTGCTATTTATAGCACCTACTATAGACGTTAAAAGGGAGTATTATAGAGCCTAGAAGGAGAAGGAGAGTATATTATAGACTTAAGCCTTAAGCTTAAGTCTTTTAGTAAAAGAAGAATAGTAGAAGAGAGATAGAGATCTATATAGGTAAAGAGATAGAAGCAAGCTATATTTATTTAGGGGTTACTTAGACTTTACTAGGCCCTAGAGAGAGAACTTTAGCTATAAAGTATATACTAAAAGGGGCTCCTAAGGGGATAGACCTACCCCTAGATATATAGTATAGGGGCATAGAGAGGCTTCTAGTTCCTTCTCTCTTCCTCCTTTCCTCCCTATAATTATAGTTCTTATTATAGACGCTAGTTAGCAGCAGCCACTAGGTCAGTCCATTACAAGTAGATAGTAAGCAACACTACCTATAACAGTAAACTAGTAAATAAATCTATAGTAATAGTTTCTTTACCTCTTTTTACTATATTACTACTATAGTATATAGTAGCTGCTGCTTTTGCCTATATTTTACCTCTTTTAGCTACTTTAGCGTTACCTATAAATGCTTTAGCATCCTTACCTTTATGCTGCTAGTTCTAGCGCTTTACTTTATAGTTATTGTAAATTCTAAAGATATATATTACTGTATTCTACTAGAGTAAGTAATATATATTGTCTTTAGAGACCTTAATGCTAGTTTTATCTATTATACTGCCTTTTAGGGTAAATTTATAGGTATAAGTATAAATAGTATTTTCTATATTCTATACCTTTTCTTTAGCTCTATTAGTGTAGCAATACTAACTGTAGTTTTCTATAATAGGCTTTACATTAGTAATATTAATATTATCTTTAATTTCTATAGAAATAGTGCTAAAGATAAACTTATTAACTTTTAGGGTACCTTTAGTACTTCTAGGCTTACTAAAAGTGCTATATAAGTAGCAAAAGTTAAGTAATATAAGATAAGTTTTAATATTATTTAGCTTTATAGCTACTATATTCTCTTTATAGTTATATTTCTACTCCTTAAACTTAAAACCTTTACTCTTAGCGTTAGAACTATTGTTGTAGTTAATATATATATTAAAAGCAATATATTCTTCTTTAGGTTTAAATAGTAGTAGTATTATAGCTTAAGTGTAGTTACTATTGTTATTTCTTTCTTAGAATAAGCTATTTAGGTTTACTAGAATTAATAATTCTAAACTACTAAAAGAAAAGAATAATAGTAGTAGATTTTCTGCAAAAGGAATAGAAAGAGCTAGAAGTAGCTCTATAGAGGCTAATTAGTTCTATAGGCTATAGGAATTTACTCTATAGGCAGTCTATTGCCCTTAGTGTAGCATTCTAGTGTTTAACTATTAAAAGTAGCTAAACAATAGCCTAAGGGAATAGAAAGAGCAGTAGCTATAACAGTATTAATAAATTTATAAGATTTTATAATGTATAAAGGTATAAGAAAAAGGTTATATAATAGAAAGCGTAAAAATTCATAAAAGTAAAGGTAAATTTATAGAGAAAAGTAGGTTAAAACAATAGTATATAGATTTATAGGTGTTTTCTTTTTAACCTTCTATAATTCTATAATATAGGTTAATTTTAATAGTTTTAATAATAATAAATAAGGAAATAAGGAAAGAGATATTAAGAGATTTAAATAATCTATTATATAATAAAGGAAATTAAAACTTATAAAGAAAAGAGTTAGTAGTAGGCTTTTACTAGCTAATTTAGGGTTTTTTAGTAGGCTATATTACTCTTTTAACAACACTAATACTCTTCTTCTTAATTTATAAAGTGTTTCTATAGATATTTATTTATAATTTTAGAAGTATTAACTTTAAGCTTATCTTTAGCAATCTATTAGTTGTCTTTAGTAGAGAACTCTTTTTATTATATAAGGAATTCTAGATACAGCTTGCTTAACCTACTATAGGAACTATTGAAAATAATAGGGATTACAGGACTAGATATCTAAGAGGGTAGTGGTCTCTTAGATTTAGCACCTATAATTGCTCCTAGCAATTATCACGTAGTGGAAGCAGCAGCGGCCTAAATCAAGCTGTAGTGTATAGTATAGATCACGTAGAGGCAGTAGATAACTATAATAATAGTGGTATCTTATATTAAGAGCGCTGTAACAAACAAGTGAGGGTAGGATCTTGAATCTTTCTAGTCCCTTATAGACCTACTAACTATATTAGCGGGCTATAGTCGCTAGAAGGGGCTTATAGGCTACTTTATAATTTCCGCAAAAAGATTTACTATATAAAAATAAAAAAATCAACTTACAGCTATACAAACAAGATGCCTATATGCACAATTTAATAAATTCTATTAATAATAAGTAACTCTTATAAGCAACTCTATCCAACAATTATACTATTAAATAGCCCTAATTCTTAGCTTTTAAATAGTATACTTCTTGAATTTCTACTATTGCTAGTTGTAGAGAAAATCGCAGTTAAAGTTAACTATAGGTTAGGCAACTTTGCCTTAGTTAAATCTAGATGTTTGCATCTAGTAACAACGATATCTCTACTAAAAATCAACGTAATAAGACCTAATGAGAGTTACGTAATAGAGCAACTAGTAGGCATAAAAATAGGCTATATAGGGTAGCTTATTTTTAACACTCCCTCTAGAAATGTAAGAAGTAACTAGTTCTATAAGCAACTTAGCTCCTTTAAAGAATATCTAAGTTAGAATTAACTAACGAAATACAGTACTAATAATAGAACTAAATAATATAACTAATTCCAGCAATTCTAGGGTAGTTATAGTTGAATATAACTAGTTATTGTTAATTGTTTTTATTGTTTTCGATTTTTAACTGTTTTTTCGTTGCTTTTCGATTTTTTAAGTGTTTTTGTTGCTTTTATAAGCTAGCTAGAAAGCTCTAGTAACTTAATAAATTGTTAATGCTTTTAAATAGCAAGAGGCTTAGTTAGGCTATCTGCTAGCATCTAATTTATATTAATATAACTAACCTTAGCTATACCTTTACAAATCTTTTCCCTAATATAGTTAAACTTTAAAAGGGTGTGCTTAGTTCTACTATACAACGTTAGGTTGTAAGCAGTAACTATAGCGCCTTAATTATTATACCTAATAGGAATAGGAGGGGTTAAAGGCAGCTTTATCTCCTTAAAAAGGCTGTAGAGCCACTTTAATTCCCTAATAGCTTTAGATAATACATTAGATTCTGCTTCTAAAGTGGAAAGAGCAATAGTATTAGCTTTCTTCAATTTCTAGCTAATAGGTCCACTAGCTAGCTTATATAGATAAGTATAGGTTGATTTAGAAGAGGTTTTATTACCAGCAAAATCGCTATCGCAATAACTAAGGAGGGTCTTAAGTACTTCTTTACAACTAATAGAACTATTAGAAGCTTTAGAAGAAGACCCTATAGGGTGTAGACTAGAACGCTTATAAATAATAGCAAAGCTTCTAGTACTACTTAAGTACCTTAGGAGGTGCTTAGAGGCGTTTAGGTGCTCTATATAGGGCTTAGCTAGGAAGGTTAATAGCCACTAAACAGAAAAAGCAATATCAGCTCTAGTTAGCAACATAAGGTACATTATAGTGCCTATTATGCTCTAATAAAGCTTATAATCGGATTTTAAGAGAGGTTTTATAACTAGTTGCTTTAGGATTCCCGGCTGTATAGAGATAGAAGCTAGCTTAGTATCTAGCATATTGAATCTTTCTAGGGCTTTAAGGATGTATTAAGATTAATGGATTTTAATAGACCTTTTAGACCTATTACAGGTGATTTAAACGCCTAGAAAAAATTCTACGGGTCCTCTATCTTCTATTAGATAAGCTTTATATAATAGCTTCTTTAGCTTGTTAATATAGCCTAGATTTAGACCAATCAGAAGACAGTTATCTACGTAAGTAGCAATATACGTAGATGTAGCTAGGTTATAAAAGACTGCTAGGTCTAATATAAGAGGTTTAAATCTATGCTTTTAAAGTAATTCTATTAGAATTTGCTGCTATTCTCTAGGACTTTGCTTTAGACTATAGAGGGATTTTTCTAGCTTAATTACTTGCTCTTTAGAGGGCTTGTAATTACAGCTTTTTAGCAGCTTAGCTACTAATAGCGTTACTTCTGCAAATTTAACGAATCTATCTGGGATTTCTATATAAATAGCTTCCTTTAGTTTGCTATTTAAAAACGCTCCTATAAAGTTAATTTACTTAACTTCCTAGTTATTAAAAGCTATAAGAGCTAATAATATACGCTAGCTAGGAGGAATACTAGTTGCAGCAAAGGTCTTTAGGTAATCTTAACCTTCTATTTATATAAATCCCTTAGCAATAAGGCAGGCCTTATATTTAATAGGATTATTTTCTTTATCCTTTTTAAGCCTATAAATAAGCCTATTCTTTAGAACTCTTCGGCCCTTAGGTACTTAGTCTTTCCCTATAAATTTAAAGGTTTTAGCAGCTAATAGCTGCTTAAATTCGCTATAGGTAGCTTCTATCTAATGCTGCTTAGCAGAGCTTTTTAGGGCTTGCTTCTACGTATTAGGAAGTTCATCCTTATTACTATTAGAAGTAATAGCTGCTTTAGTCCTTACCTTAAAGCATAGATCCTTGATTAAGGAAAATATGTCTCTATCTAAATCTATAGTATCAGCATCAATAGATTCAGCTTCAGCTTCTATAGGTTCTATATTAGCCTGAGGGCTTCTATAGATATAGGGGCTTTAGGGGACTCTACAGCTTCTATAGAGTTGCTTAGTAGAAGAGCTTAATCTACAGGTTCTAGTGGATAATTCAGCACATCTAGATAACTAGGATAAGGATACTTAGGAGTATAATTATCCACTAATTTATCGATTTCTCCCTCTAAAGGATTATTTACTATAGAACCAATAGGAACCTTAGGGATGCCCTAAGAAATAGGGCCTATTCCTTCTATAATTTTAACGAAGCTAGTCTTAATAATAGCTTGTTTAAAGGGGATGTATATTAGATATACATTAGAACCTAGCGTAGCTAAAAGTCTACTAGGAATAGTTCTTTTAGCTAGCTTCTGCAACCTAGATCTCTGTTCTAATGGGATTAGAACTTCGCAATAGGAGCCTATAGCTCTTATTTTAGTAAAATTAGGCTTATAGGTCCTAGAAGGCTCTAAATCAGCTAGATATAGCTGTTTAGGACTTAGTAGTTTAGTACTATTTGCAGTAGTATTAACTAAATCCACTATAGCAGAAAGGATATAAGACTATAGATACAGAGGTAATTGTAACTACTGTAGGGTAGCACGCAAACAGTTTAGAAGTACCCTTATAGCTCTCTCTATTAGCCTATTCTATTTATAAATATAGGGGCAAGAGGTGCTAAAGTAAATACCCTTAGAAGATAGCTAAGCTTACAATCTAGTATTAATTTCTGTACTACTATTAAAATAAAGATGTTTAGGGTAGCAGTTATACTAGTTCTTTAATTCCTTAAAGAAGCCTTTAATACAGCTATAGAGAGTAGAACTCTCTTTATTAGCTAGATTAAAAGACTACTTATACTGTAATTTTCTATTAATTAGAAAAAGAACTAGAGGCCTCTTATTGTGCAGTATAGGCTCTATTTTAACGGTATCTCCCTCTATAATATCTAAACATCTAGGGGGGTTAGGAATAGCATGCTTGCTAGGTCTTCTAACAGCTTTAGCTTAGTTGTAAGCTAGGCAGTTAAAATCCTTTTCCTTAATTTTTATAAAATTAGGAATACCTTTAGTAATAGAAGTAGTCTTCTTTAGTAAAGGGAGTCCTATATGCTCTAATCTAACGTGCCAAGTAGCAGCTAATTCTAGGAGCTTCTTATAGGAAGAAGAAGCTATAGGGTTACTAGAATTATCATTAGAGCTAGCTTCCTGTTGCTCCCTATCTTGCTAGATCTCTTAAGAACTACAGGCCTCGTTTAAGGGATCTAGACGGCTACTTCCTCCAATATCCAGCAACTTAGGATTTAGACCTTCTAAATCCCTGTTATTAGAAGGAATCTAACTAGGAGCCCGTTTAGGAACTAGGGCTAATGGCTCTATAGCATCGTTATAAGTATTATCTTCTTCTTCTTCAAAATCAGATAATTCCTCAATTCAGCTATATTCCTTAGGATTAAAACTAGGCTGTTAAGGGATTTAAACCTCTATAGGATAACTAGTATTATAATTGCTATTATAACTACTAAATCCCATATAAGAGAGATTTGCGTAGTTTTTACACACTCTAGGGGTCTCTTGCCCCTTAAGCTGTAGAAAGAAACCATGCTTTTTGGGATTTAGAAGCCTACAGCAGCTTCTATCAGCTAGAAATAGCTGATTTCTAAGGAGAGTGCCCCCTGTTAAATAGTGCTTTAGACCACTAATTAGGTTGGTATCTAAACCTAGGCAATACAAAGCATCCTTTAGAGCTAAAGGCCTATATTTAGCTAGATTTATACTAACTAGTACCTAGAATACAGCAGTTCCCTGTCCTTTAGGATAAATAGGACCTCCTCTAGTAGCAATAGGCGCGGTTTTACCCTTTTTTATAGGCTTAAAAGTCCTAAAAAATGCCTTATTGTTAACTATATAATAGGTAGAACCTGTATTGTATAGTAAGGAGTTTTTAATTATTCTATTAGAATAGTTAAAAGAAGGGGTATTATTACTAGTAGTACTAGTATCACTAGTAGTAGATTCTGTATCTAAATCGTAAGAATTATTACTACTAGAACTGCTAGAATCACTATTAGAATCCATAGTATCCTGGTTGCTAGTAGATAGGTTATAACAACCTATAGTAAAAGCAGCTTCTCTATCCTTATTCCTAGAGTTTTTGTTACTTCTTCTTCAGCCCTTCTACTTCTTCTTATTCTTAGAGGCTTTATCTGTATCTTTAGAGGCATTAGAATCGTTAGAATTAGAATCGGAGTTCTTCTTTTAATTAGGAGGATTCTTTCCTTAATTAGCTTTATTATTAGAACTATTAGAATTAGAAGCTTTATAACTAAGAGCCTTAGATATAGAGGAGCTTTTATCTCTTTATTCTTCTAATAAGTTAGCTATAAGGAACTGTAAATTTAGCATTTTTATAGATAGACCTTGTGCTCTAGCAGCTCTAATAGAATATTGCTGCCTTTTAGCCTAGCTAGGGAAGGTCTTCTTTAAAGCATCAATATAATGATTTACCTAGTTAATAGGATCAATAGCTACACTATAGAGCTGTAATCTAGCTAGTAAATTATTAAATTCAGCATTAAAGGCCTCTAAAGATCCCTTATAGTTCAAAAACAATAAGTTGTAATAACTAGCATATAGCGTACTACATTGTATTTTAGCACTCTACGAATATTGCCTAACTAAAACGTTATAGGCATCTACAGGGGACTTATACTAGCTTATAGCAGCTTAAGGTCCAGATTAGCAACTATCTCTTATAATTATAAGGATAATAGCTTGCTCTAAATCTACTAACGTACTAGCTATACTAGAATTATTAATAAATTAAGGGAATCTTAGTGCTCTAAATTAAATAGTTAAAGCTTGCTTCTACTGTTTAAAATTTTTAGAGCCTTTTAGCTTAGCAGCCTCTAGAATAGAGTGGACCTTCTTATTTAACTCTTTTATAGTGCCTTCATTAAAAGCAGGCAGAAAAGTAGCACTATTAGAGGAACTAGAAGGTTTAGGGGCTTTAAAAGAGACTTTAGAAGCTCTTTTAGAAGTAATAGGATCTACTACCTTAGAGGGAGACCCTATTAAAAGATTACCTATAAATGTAATTATAGTATCTAATTTACTTAGTAAATTAGCTATATTACCTTTATTTTAGCTTTGTTTTGCTTCACTATACCTAATAAATCTATTTAGGGTCTCTTATTGCTTATCTATTTAAGCTTTTAGATCAGCTTAAATATTATAGACTTACACTACTCTTTTAGAAGCTAATCTAGCTTCTTTTAGAGCCTTCTTAGCTGTATAATCTTCTTTATTAGAAGAGGAATCTACTAGCTAAGGGGGGGACCTTACTGGACTAGGAAAGCTAGTAGCAGCTGTAGCTAGTGTACTAGAACCACTACCCTGTTTAGGGCTTATGCTCTTTCCCTTACCTATTCCTTTTAGTGCTATTTTAAGGGTTTAAAAAGTAGCTAATTTAACGCTCTTTTATAGCTAATTATAGCTAAATTACAGTGGAAATAGTAGTAAATAACAGTAATAACTTCTACTAGATATCAATAGATTGCTCTATTATAGGCCTAGAAGTGCCCTATATCTTTAGAAATTATACTAAGATTTTTCTCTAATTTCTTTTGTAATAGGTATAACGGGCTCTAAGGCTGCGTTGTATCGCAATCTATATACGCATACAATTTGTATAGCAGACCAGATTAACAAGCGGTTGCGAGGGGCATAAAACATAGTTCTAGCTATTTTTAGCCAAAAAATTCAGGAGATTCTTCTCCAATTAGGTTCTAATAAATTAGTAGAGACCTAGGCACAGCTAATTTAGGGATATCTAGCTAATTTCTACTTCAAAATCCCGACTAGTGGGATTACTATATAAATTAATTCTGCGACCGAAAACACAGGAATATCTATAACAAGAGCTGTTAGGCGTGCACTACAAATTGTAGTATAGCTACTAATAGAGGTGCACAGGGTGCACAATATACAAGATAATAGCACAACAACAAGCGATGTAGTGTAGCGCTAAGCTTATTTCTTAATGGAAATAATTAATTAGGTAGTGCCTAATAAAACAATTTACAGTGTAAATGTAATGTGTGCAGATGTGTATATTTTAATGTTGTGCAACAATAGAACCTAGCTATTAAGAATAGCTTTAAAAGTGTGTATATATAGAGTGTATAGAGTGCAGGAGGCACAGGGTAGGCAGAATGAAAACACTAGTATAGTGGCTAGCGATATATGTGCAGCAGGTATTAATAGCTTCCAGCAAGCTACTAATAGCAGCAATAGCTGCTAGCGTAGGTCTTAATATAGCTTCTAGTGGGTAATACAGTACACAATAGTAGATTTCAGCGGGCTAACAGCTTATAGATAGGTCTTCCAGGCTTATAACCTATTAAAAATAATAGGGATTACAGGACTAGATATCTAAGAGGGTAGTAGTCTCTTAGATTTAGCACCTATAATTGCTCCTAGCAATTATCACGTAGTAGAAGCAGCAGCGGCCTAAATCAAGCTGTAGTGTATAGTATAGATCACGTAGAGGCAGTAGATAACTATAATAATAGTGGTATCTTATATTAAGAGCGCTGTAACAAACAAGTGAGGGTAGGATCTCAAATCTTTCCAGTCCCTTATAGACCTACTAACTATATTAGCAGGCTGTAGTCGCTAGAAGGGGCTTGTAGGCTACTTTATAATTTCCGCAAAAAGATTTACTATATAAAAACAAAAAAATCAACTTACGGCTATACAAACGAGACGCCTATATGCACAATTTAACAAATTCCACTAATAATAAGCAACTCTTATAAGCAACCCTATCTAACAATTATACTATTAGATAGCCCTGATTCTTAGCTTTCGAATGGTATACTTCTTGAATTTCTACTATTGCTAGTTGTAGAGAAAATCGCAGTTAAAGTTGACTATAGGTTAGGCAACTTTGCCTTAGTTAAATCTAGATGTTTGCATCTAGTAACAACGATATCTCTACCAAAAATCAACGTAACAAGACCTAATGAGGGTCACGTGATAGAGCAACTAGTAGGCATAAAAATAGGCTATACAGGGTAGCTTATTTTTAACAGGAACATTAGATTTAATAGGTATAAATTCGCTTAATTTCCTAATAGTTCTTTATACTAAACCCTTCTATTGTAATTAGCAGTAGTAGTTACTCTTTTTAGTTAAAAGGGTCTTTACTTTATCTTAGCTTCTAAAGGTAAGCTACTAATACTACTAGGTGTATATATAAATCTAGTAGAAAATCTAAGTAAAACAACAATAGGCTTACTTTTATAAGAACCTTATATAGCTTTACTTATTAAGAAGACTATTTCTTTTTTAGCTTTTCTAGAAGTATATATTCTTAGTGTAATTATAGGTAGACTATATTCTTTACTTTAATATTAATAGGCTTATACTAAGTATTATATTTAATCTTACTTAAGGTATTTACTATACTAATAGCTATTTCTACCTTTTGCTAGTATAGCTTCTAAAGTATAGCTATATTGCTTATATCTATTCTATTGCTAAGAACGTTATCTAATTAGATTAAATTAATAACAGTAGCTAGTTAGAAACTATATATAAGTTTATTAAAGGAAATCTCTATACTAGCTGCTACTATATTGTTAAGTTAGTGCTATAGTACTAGAAGTATTGTAGTTTATAGTGTATTTAGATTTATAACTATATAGTATTAAACAGCAATAATAACTATTTAATTCTTCTGTTTAGCTATTCTATTTATCTATAGGTAGTAAGCTATAGCTATAAGTAATTTACTTCTAATTTAGGTAAATATACTTCTTTAAATATTAAAAATAAACTTTAGATCTTAGTTACTTATAATCTACTTAAGAAGGCCTTAGTCTAATAAATATAGTATTTATAAGAGCAGTTTTGCCTAAATTTTTACTATATATATTATATACTTAAGTATAAGAATTGTTTACTTACTAAATAGGTAATTTACTAAATATAGTAAGTTATAGAAGCTATATTTATCTTTTTGCTATAAGGTATTTATTAAGTTAACTTTAGGTATATTAGTAATAAAATTAAGTAAAATTATATAGAAAAGCATTAGAACGAACTCTAACAACCTTAATTCCTCTAGCAGCTTACTGTAGTTAATTGCGTTTTCTTTATAGGTATAGCAGTAAGCAATATAGGTTTAAATCTACTTATATATCTATAGAAAGTAAACTATCTATAATTCTACTGCTATTCTATAGGCACTAAAATAGTTCTAATTATTATAGACTATTTTAAGGATAAATTCTACAACCTTTATAAGTATATACAGTTAAAATAGGCCTTTTCTATTATAATTGTAACGGACTAGGTCTTTGACCTAGTCTTGTAATATAGATGTCAATTGTACAGAGTCGTGCGACTTGTACAATACGTATCCTTTTGCCGTAAGGGTCAGGCGGGGGATTGGGCTAACGCCTATATGGAGTGCGCAGGCATCCGCTATAGCCTAATTAGGCCACTCTATAACATTTGTACAAGTCTCCTTAAGGTTACAGGTTCGAACTAGCGTAGGAACAGCTTTTAATAGAACAGGCGGGTAGAATAGGCAGAAGAGGTCCTATTAGGCGGCAGGGGGTTCAACCTAGGCTAATAAGGCAATAGATCCTTAGGGGGTGCGTAGTATTACAACTAGCTCCTAGCTAACGACAAAGAGACTGTGCGTAACAGGGGAGCTATATAACGGACTAGGTCTTTAACCTAGTCTTATAATATAGATGTTAATTGTATAGAGTTGTGCGACTTATACAATATATATCCTTTTGCCGTAGGGGTCAGGCGGGGGATTGGGCTAACGCCCATATGGAGTGCGCAGGCATCCGCTATGGCCCAATTGGGCCACTCCATAACAATAATAGTATAAAAGCCTATTGTTTTATAGAGCCTATCTATACAGTAAAATCCTTAGTCTTTATTGTTAATTTTACTAAGCTTACTTTTTATAAAAGTTCTTAATACCTTCTATAATTCTATTAAGCTTTAGATTAAAACTATAGCCTTAAATAATTTTCTCTTTTAAACCTTTATTTAATACTGCTATAGCGCTATATTCTTTAGTAAAAAACGTACTTATATTAAGCTTATTAAATTTGCTATTATAAGCCTCCTTTTAGTATAAAACTATAACTAGCAACCTAAAGAGTGCATTTAGCACTATATTTAGTACTTCTAGTATATAGAAGACTCTTAAGTTAAATTACAATAGATAATTAGCTACTTTAGCTAATTTTAGGTTAGCTTTATCTAGATCTATTATAGTAAGTAAGGTATATTTAATAATTCTCTTTACTAATAAGTAGTCTATAATAATATTAATAGTATAGCAATTAGATTAAACTATTTTCTATAGCTTTTAAACACTCTATATAATTATAGCTACCTCTACCTTAGTTAATCTATAACGTTTCTTTAGGTTAAAAGTATATCTTAAGAGAAAAAGAATTAATTAAAGCTAGTTATTTTTAATGTCTTTATTAGGTATACTATAACTATTCTATTTACCTATAAGCTAGAAGATAAAGAGCCTAAATTCTTCCTTATAAGTATTAACTTTAAAGAATAAATACTTACTAAGGTTATAGTACTATAGAATAGTGTTTTTATTAAGGTATACTTTTACCTCTTAAAATACTTTCTTTTTCTTAGGTTTTAGTAAAAATATTACTTCTTAAGCTTTCTTTTAATATATTAGTTTTAGTAAACTATTAGCTAAGCCTTTCTTATAAAGCTTTTATAGTAAAGTAATCTTTTATTCCTATAGTAAGTAAATTTATATATTAAACTATAGAATACTTTTCTATAAAAAGCTAGCTATACTAATAAAGGTCTTTAGATTTATAAGATCTACTAGAAACTTAAGTTTTTAAAAAGCTTTTAGTTTATTATTTATATTAGTAATTTTATTACTATTAATAATAAAACCTAACAGCTAAATAGCTAAGTAGCTTATAAATAACTTCTTTATAGCTATTATTAACTTATTTTTTTTTAGGATTAATAAGACTATATTAAGGTATATAAGGTAGTTCTTAGTAGAGTTAAAGAATATAATAATGTTATTAATATAGATTTATATAAAATATTAATGCTTTTAAAATAATTAGTTTATATACTATTAAGTAAAAGCTAGTGCATTCTTAAAGCCTATAAGCGCTATATTTAATTCTTTTAATCTTTATTTTAATATTACTACTATATAAGATTAGTGCTTTTATTTTATAGAAAGCTAGTAAAAAAACCCTAATATATTAAAGAGTAAAAATATCTTCTTACTATATATATCTACTATAATGTTTAATTAATTTAGTAAAGAGTATATATTTAGTATTACTACACTATTAAGTAGCCTTATATTAACTATAACTTATTCTTTCTTTTCTATTAGAGTTTTAATCTATACTATAAAGGCTAAGTAAGCTATAGCTGCTAGGTTGTTTAAATATAATATCTTTCTACTTAAATATAGCTTATTATAAACCTTATTTAATTTAGCTTTATCTTTAGCTTCTAGTAGGTAGATTTAAATAGGTTTTAGCTGCTTCTACTATTTATCTACTAGATTTACTCTTATATACTAGTCTTTAGGTATAGAAATAATACCTTTATTATAATAAATATTATATTTATTTATTAAGTTAATAAGTTTAGCTGCAATATATAGGTTTAAGTTTTTTACCTTAACCTTATATTTATTGTAAATATATAGTATATCCTTAAAATAAGAGATTCTATATATAAGAATATTATTATTAACTTTCTTAGGGTTAAATCTACTACTATTATCTTTTTTCTATATCTTATAATCTTCTATAAGCAATAAACTATTATTAGGTATAATATCCTTAGAAAAATATATATATAAATTAAATAGGTTTATAATTATATAGTTAGCCTTAAGCTCTTTATTATACTAAAGATAAGTAACCTTTTAATTTTTTTTAGATTATAATAAATTTATCTAAATAGTTATAGGCTACTATTTATTCCTAGTTAGTTATACTAAGCAATATATCTAGGATAAAGTTAGATTTTAAGTATATATAGTAGGCAGTAGCCTTCTTATTAGCTAATACCTTCTTCTATTTAACTAGAATATACTTCTATAATTTTAGCAGAATTATTATAGCTTATACTGCTATTATATTCTAATATAAAACCTTTAAAATTAGCTAGAAAATACCTATTTCTATAACTATATTATAAATAGACTTAATAGTAGCTTTAAAGTAAATAAAATTAATTTTAACACTATAATTATAGAGAAAGGTTAAACCTAAAAGGAGCTTTAGTCCTAAGTTATTTATTACGTTAGCTATAACTATAAAATAGCTAGTTATAGGTACACTATATATAGATCTAGGGATATAGAAGTTAAATATAGCTGTTTTAGAGATATAGAAGAATAACTGCACTTTAGTAACTAGTTTTAGCTCTATTTTTGCCTATTTTATATTCTAATTAAACTAAGTTAACTATACTTTATTAACTAACACTAAAGAGGTTTTAGTATCTAGGTAGATCTAATGTAATAGTCCTTTATTATAGAATTAAATAGAAATCTTTAGAAAGGAATTTAACTTTAAAATACTAGATTTAATAAGCTATAGCCTTATAACTACTTTAACTACTTACTCTATTTAGATTCCTTATAAATCCTTTTAGTTTACCTTTATTTAAATCTTTTTCTTTTACTTTTCTTTACTTTTAGTAAAATAGGTTTTAATAAAGTTAGATTTTAAGCTAGTTAGTAGTTCCTTAGTATTAACTATTTCTTCTTCTTCTATTAGCTAGTATTTATAGCTTTTAAGGTACTTCTTATAGTCTTTCTAGTTAGATTTATCTTTAAACGTTATTATATAGGTATATTCCTTATTATTTTGCAGTAAGCTCTATTATTAAAAACGTTAAAGCTACTAAAGATACTATAGCTCTAGCTAATAATTCTAGCTAGCCTCTAAATTCTAGTTTTACTAAAGCTAGAGTTACTACTCTTTTAGTAGCTAATTCCTTTAGTTTTATAGTAAGTACTAAGAACAATTATTCTAGTAATTTTTATAGAATAAAGGTTAGAACTAAAATTAACTATTGCTTTTATTCTAGTTAGCTTAATTACCTTAAGCTACTTTATTATTTTTAGAGTTCTTACTATTAAATTTACTTTAAGTATAGTAAGCATTAATACTTTCCTTATAATTTTCTAATTTTTATTGTTTTTCTAGATCCTTAAGGCATTCTTATAGATCCTTAACCTTATTATTTACTATAGTAATATATATAGATCTTAGGTCTTTTGCTGTTAGAATTAGGTATAGCTATTATAATCCTAAGTATAGCTTATAATAAAGTCTTAAAAGGAGCTAAAGATTAATAGCTTTACTATTTATATAGGTATATTAGAATACTTTAGAGGTAAATTCCCTAAATAATTTTTCTTTAATTATATTTTACTCTATAAACTTAGCTAAATCTAGCTATATTATTATATTCTAGATCTATATACTAAATTCTTTATAGATAGCAGTATAAATAGAGTTTAAACTATTAAAAATAGCTGTTTTTTTATAGTAATCTAGATACTACTTATACTATATTAATGCGTTCCCTTTAAAGAGAGTTTAGAGTATTGGGAGACCAAGGGTCAAATTTATACTCCTTCGAGTCGGCCCTACGACCAGTTCACTAGTGCACTAGTATTTACATCAAAGAGGTTCAAATTCGGTTATCTAGGAGTTGTATCTAACTAGCAAAAGAGGCTACATTATATACCCTATTGGATGCCTTATATGCCTTAAGCATAGTGTTGTGTTAAGGGAGAATTAAGGGGTATTAGCAGCCCTAATGTAAGTGGAGACTAATGTGTAGATGCAACTAATTAGCAGTTATATCTACCTATATAGGTGCTAGAATTGCATAATAGAGTTATAACGATTTTAACACTAGCAGTCTCTCTTTTTATTGTGCTAGTAGAGTAACTCTAATAGTTACAGTAATAACAAAATAGATTAAAGGAATAAATAACAATAAATCTAATATCCTTCTATATTAATTCGTAGGTCTCTTTACCTAGCCTTCTACCTATATATTAGCTTTATTGTTGTTAATAAAGGATTTAAGAGTCTTATTTAGCGTTACTTTTGTTATTAAATTAGCGATATTATCTTTACTGTTAATCTAATGGATTTCGTTAATTTCGCGCCTTTTATATAATTAATGTAGTGCTATAATGTTAATTATTAATCTCTTTTCCTTTATTGTACTAAGCTTTATAAGGTATTTATACAATAAGAATAAATCTATATAGACTACTAGTAGAATTAGTAGTATCTATAGCTGCTTTATTACTATATTTAATATAGTGCTAATAGCATGCAATATATCTACGCCTTACACTATACTGTATAGTTCTAATGTAAGTGTGCTTCTTATAACTCTCTTGCTTTTAATAGAGCTATACATAATAATATTGCCTTTTATTATAAATTTAGCGTTCTCTTTATAAGCTTCTTTATTGCCTAGAATAATTATATATTCTATCTAGAAGCTTAAATCTTTATTATTTATAAAGGATCTATTAATAAATATATATAATTTAGCAGAGGGAAGGTCTATTAAGATGTATTATAATCTATAGGTCTAGTTGTTAATCTGCTATTAGAGCCTCTTATTTAGTTACTTAATATTGTTAATTGTAATATCTTACTGTTATATAGCAATAGAAAGGTTAAATATAGCTTCTAGTTAATAGATTGTAGCAATATATACACTATAGGCTTATTGCTTAATGTACTATTGTTTCGTTAAATCTATATTAACACTAGTAGTATTAATAGGTTAAATCCTTTTGCTTTAACCTTTCTAGTAAAGAGTTAAAGTGTTATTAGATTTAGTTAATATATATCCGTTAAAAATTAGTAGTATTTCTGCTGTTAGGCTTTACTTTAGCTTTATAGTAAAGTTAGCTTTCTACAGTTTAAATTCTTTACAGTTAGAGAAGGTTCTATTGCTTAGTTCTAATATATTGTTAGTCTATATTCTAACAATTCTAAAGTAGTTATTGTTATTTAATATTAGTAAGCAGGGGTTATATATTAATGTAACTATACTTAAGTTATTACAGTAGTAGCAAAAGTATATAGACTACTAATATATACCTACTTTAGCAATTCTATATAAAGGCTTAATTACTTCTATTACTATATTATAGGGATATAGGTGTTTAATTTAGTTAGGAAGTTATGCAATAATTAATCTGTTTAAATTAGTGTTAAATTATATATAAGCCTATATAATATTGTAGATCTATAAGACAATATTGCGTTTTTAGAGAGATAGAGCTAGTGCTATAATTAAGCGTTAACTAGCTTATTAAATTGTTAGGGATTGCGTTAAAATTAACAATTTATTGCTGTTGTTATATCCTTAAATAACTAGTCTTAACTTCTTATATAGTAATATAGTTCCTTTTCCTTTAACTTCTTAAACTATATAAGATTTAAAGATATAGTTATTATATATAGTAGGGTTAAATTTAATAAATTAGAAGACATCTTTAGCTAATAGTGCATTAATTTTAGCTTAGTTAAATGCTTTAAATAGAGTACCTTTTGCTGTAATCTTATTGTTTTTCCTTAGTTATATAGTTAAGTTATAGTCTATTGTTTCTTTTATAGAAAGGAAAGTTTTATTGCTAAATTTATACAGTAATATATAAGTAGAATTAATATTACTACTAGAATTAAGATTATAAAGACTACTAATAGTTAGGCTAAAAACAGTAATATATCTATTTAGTTTATTGTTAAAAGTAGAGGAATTTTGTGTAGAATTAATTAGAATAGAAAGAGAGTTCTTTCTTAGTCTTCTAGGACCTTTTTTCTATATTAGGTTTAGATTAATTAGTTATTTTGCCTTTAGGGGTCTTTCTCTCTTCTTTAGTAGAATAGAATTGCTTTTAGGTAGAGATTCTATATTGCTTTTGTTAGGTATAATATTAGAAACAGCAGGATAATTATTAGATTTATTGTTATTATAGTAGTAGGGTTTTACAATAGTTATATAAAAACAAATAAGGCTATAAGGTATTTATATAGTGCATTCCTTGCTATCTATAGCAAGCAGCTTATAGGGGCCTTACTAGCCTTCTTTTTTACGCTATATATACACTTCTAACTGTAGAGACAGTAAATATATAGGTATTATATTTAGGCTGTTGTAGGAGGCAAGAGCATTGTAAATTTGCCTTTATACTAGGCACTTTTAGGCTTTATTAGTAGCTTTATATAGAATTAAAGCTTATTGTATTACAGAAAGGCTTAAAGGTAAATTATCTATTATATAGAAGTAGGAACTAAAGACTAGTAATATAGGCATAAGACTATTAAGTTTAATAGAATTATTAACAGCTTTAATAGCTATCTAAAGCTTTTAATCCTTTATAATACTAGTATTAGTGCCTAATTTATCGCTAATAATGCTGTAAGCTCTTTATAATAAGCTATAGTACTATTTAATTTTACTAATGCTGTTGTAGGCTTTAATAGGAACTTTATTAACATTAACGGACAATATTTATGCATAATAGCAGAATTTAGCGGATATAAAGTTCTTTCTAGTATTGTAAACTATCTAGTTAGAAGGACCTAGATAGGTATTAATCTAGCATTCTTTTAATGCATTCTAGATGTCTTATGCTTTCTACTTTTAGGGTTCTAGAAAGTAAGCTGCTTAGAATAAGGTTATAGAATTAATAACGTAAAGAATAAGGCTGCTATCTAGGTGTATAATATTAACAGTAATCTTGTAGTTAAAGTTATAGTTATCTTTTAACGTAAATCGGAATTAACTAGGTAATTTACTGTTAAGTTAGCAGTAGTAGTAAACTTATGTAATTCTATTAATAGCGTTATTATTACTAATATCTTTGCCTATATATTATAGGATCTTTATTAATTGTTGTACAAAGGGATACCTAAATTAATAATAAAGCTAATAGATTTACTTTTTTAATAGAAAGAATGCAGCTGCTTCTGTAGCTTCTAGAGTCTACTATAGATATCCTTATTTCTAGATAATAGAAACCTTTTAATTGCCTTAAATTAGTACGTTTTTAAGGTTGTTAAGCTTTATATATATCTTATCTATATTATTAATACTATATAGGAACAGAGTGCTTATATTAATTACGTAAAATATAATTAAGCTAAAGACTATTAAAACTGTAATAAAGCCTATTAAAGTTGCTAATCCTGCGCTAAATATAATTATATAGTGTTAATTAAATAGATTTATCTTTAATAAAGGCATTTTCTTTACTAGTGCCTATACTTAGTTAATTCTAGCTGTTAATATGCCTACTGCTTTAGTGTTAAGTAAGATGCCTCTAAATATCTCACTAGAGTAACGTTCTTCTAATATATAGAATAATAAATATAATAAAGGATCTATAGGATTTAATTAATCTTCTGTAAATAGGTCTTCTTTATATAGAGTATACTAGTAGGCTTCTTCCTTAAGGTTCTAGAAGATAGCTCTATTGTTTATAGTTATAGCATTTATAAAGAATTATATAATTATTAGCTAAGGAGCTTTTCCTTTATTAGCTATATTAGATTCTTTAATAAATGCCTTACTTACATCCTAAGCATTATTAGAATTATTATCTTATATAGGTTTACTTAGTCCTTTATAAGCTTATAAGTAGGCTCTAAATTTGCTGTTTAATAGAGAGGTTCTATACTTTTTGTTATTCTACTATCTTTACTGTGCTTCTTAACGTTCTTTTTTGCTGTATTTTATTAACTAATATCCTTCTTTTCTATAGATAAAGCAGCGTTATTTTTAGGTCTTACTTCTGCTATAACTAGAATCTCTTAAACGTTAATATTAACAGTTTATATAAAGAGCTTTATTATTAATATTAAGTTAGTTAAATCTAATGTAGAATTAGCTAATTTCCTTTTATACTTCTATAATACTAATTAACTTTTATAGATTGCTAATAAGCTCTTAGAATGTTATATTAGTTGTAAATTTAGCTTAACTACATTTAGGGATGCCTTTAACTGCTTAGAGAGTCTACTTAATAAGTTTAGAATTGTCTATAAAAGAGTTAAAAAGGCTGTTATAGATATCTTAAAGGTTCTAGATTATTATATTAAGGTAGTTAAGTGTAATGGACTGACCTAGTGGCTGCTGCTAACTAGCGTCTATAATGAGAACTATAATTATAGGGAGGAAAGGAGGAAGAGAGAAGGAACTAGAAGCCTCTCTATGCCCCTATACTATATATCTAGGGGTAGGTCTATCCCCTTAGGAGCCCCTTTTAGTATATACTTTATAGCTAAGGTTCTCTCTTTAGGGCTTAGTAAAGTTTAAGTAACCTCTAGATAAATGCAGCTTGCTTCTATCCCTTTACCTATATAGATCTTTATCTCTCTTCTACTATTCTCTCTTTACTAAAAGACCTAAGCCTAAGGCTTAAGTCTATAATATACTCTCCTTTTTCTCCTAAGCTCTATAATACTCCCTTTTAACGTCTATAGTAAGTACTATAAATAGTAGCTAACTCTCTATTTACTCTCTCTTTATATTTCCTCTATTATCTACTTATAAAAAAAATAGAGATATAACGTCTGCCTCTAGGCGCTTCGCTCTAGCTATTCTATTGCTGCACTAACGCACTATTTATTATTAGTGCAGTATTATAGAGCTAATATATAGATAAACGTTTACTCTACCTCTTTTCTCTCTAATTGCTTATAGCACCTTAGCAACAGCTGTTAATTGCTCTACTAACTAATCTATTAGTTGCACTATAATAGGTTAATTATGCCCCCTTCTGCTTAATTATACCCTTCTAGAGTTTATTAACCCTCTGCCCCCCTTTACTTTATAGCCCTCTATATACAGCTATTAATTATCTGCCTATTATATAGGCGCTAGCTATAATGCTAGTGTTACTAGCGTATAAGCTACCTATATCCTTAGGTCTCCTTATTTTCTAAGTAATTATTGCGTAATAATCCCTTTTATTAACTAGAAGGTATTTTCTCTCTTTTATCCTTATTGCTGTTGCAAACAGTTAATAGATATATACAATCTATTTATATATAAGGGGTATTATTAAGAGTGTAAAGCGTAAACAGTTATTATTAGTGCTATTCTTTTAGTGCATAATAAACTAATAGCTAGTAGAGTATAAACAGTTATTATTATTATTATCCCTTTAGTATATAATAAACTAGCAGCTAGCTCTTAGCTATTTCTAATATAAAAATAAACAATTTCTTTCTTTTCTTTTTTATCTTTTTCTTTCTCCTTTATATTTTATTTTACCTCTATATTATAACTAAATAATTCTATTATAGTTTCCTAAAATTTCTTACTTTACTATATAGCTACTGCTACTCCTTTTAATATAAAAGAACCTCTTTTTAATATATCTAAATAGAATTTATCTAACTGCTAATAGCCTACTAATTAAAATCGCAAAATATTATCTTATTAGCCTAAAGTACGCTGCCTTTTTACTTATATATAGCTTATTCTCTTACTAACTAGAAGTATATCTAGAACTTTAGCAGTTATATTGCTAGTACTAGCGCCCTTACTACTCCTGCTTCTATAGTGCTATTAGTTCTTTACTGCTGCTATATTTATAGTTTCTTTATATAAAGGGACTTAAATAACTTAGAGTTATTTAATAGCAACATCCTTAAAGACATTTATATACTATATTATAATAATCTTTATAAGAAGAGCTTATATAACTATTGTTTTAGCTAAAGAAGAGAATACTAACTATATATATAGAGGTATAGAGGCTATATTTAAAATCTAAGCCTCTTTACTAGGTATCTTTACCTATAGTATTACTTTACTAGAATATAGAAACTTATTAACTAAGGTCTTATAGTTAAGTCTATATTAATTCTCCCTTACTTTAGCTAGCTTACTTACTAAACTATTTTTATCTATAAGTTCTTAAATATATATAATTACTATAATACTATTCTTAAGGATACACTTACTACTAATTATATAAAAGAGAAAGTTACACTCTCTTCTTCTTTTTATTATATAACTTAAGCTAGTAGCCTTTCTATATTTACTCTCTCTTCTTTTATAATCTATAAAAGTACTATAGCCTTTATTATTCTAAAGAATAATAAGTTTAACCCTAATAAGTATAAGTATATCTTTATAGATATTAATAATAACTTCTTATTCTCTTTTATACTTACTACTACTGCTGCTATTACTATACCTTTATTATTACTTTTACCTATACTTACACCTTATTATATACTGCTAACCTCTACTACTGCTGCCCCTTTACTGCTATATAAGGCTTCTTTACTGCTATATATTATCCCTTTACTCTTATAGAATAACCTTAAGGTAATACACTAAGAATATACCTACCTTTAAGTAAAGCTTAAAAGCTTAAACTACTTATAGTACTAATTACTGTTTATATTCCTAAAGTATATAACCTTAATCTAGCTTATTGCTCTTTTAGCTTTCTCTTTCTTTATTTTCCTCCCCCTTAGAACTATACCTTTATACTTAAGGCACTAAGCTATTTAAGACGTTATATTTTTACCTATACCTACTAAGGTAGAGCCTTAATCTAGAGCGCTAGTTATATTCTTACTTACTCTAGCCCTTATACCTTTTACTAGCACTACTATTCTAGCTTCTACTTTTACGCTACTCTAGAGATACTATATAGTTCCCTTAGCTTTTATTCTATAACTACTTAGAGAGCAATAGAGTGCCTTTTAGGTAGTTATACCTCTACACTATAAGCACTAATGCCTCTTTACTACTTACTAAGAAATTTCTTTTGTTTTATATATATATATATACTTTTTTTTTTTTTACTAGTTATATAGGCCTTTATAAAGGGAAGTTTATTTTCTTTTGTTTTTAGTTAAAGGTAACTAAGTTATTATTAAAGTCTATATAAAATTTTACTATACCTTTACTAGGCCTATTATTAAATTAAGCGCTCTTTTACTATAACTTAAATTAATTTAGTACCTTTATATTAAGAAAGTTTTTTAGTAGTTTCTATATAAGCTAAATAAATTCTACTTACTTAATAAGCACTTAATAGTATCTTCTTTAGCTTAAGGCGTTTTTAGTAGCTAGAATTTCCTTTACTCTATATTCCTTAAGGAATAAATTAGTATTTATTATAGTTAGCTTAAAACTAAGCCTTAAGTCTACTAGCTACTAAAAAGGTAAAGAGTTTATTGCTACTTACTTAATAAAGTTAATATAAAAGATTAAGTAAATTTCTAGTAAAATATCTAACTTTATAGTTAAAGGTGTTAGTATATTTATAACTATATACTTTACTATAACCTAATTAAGCTTCTAACTTAAGTAGTTTATTTTAATATAATAGAGTATTAGCTAAACTAAGTTCTTTACCTTATACTATTCTACTAGCTTATAGCTTTTATTTAACTGCTTTTACTGCCTTTATTAGGTAAAGTTAATTATAGCTTAAGTAATATTTATACTCTTCTATAGCTATTTAAGGAATACTAAAGCTTACTCTTTATATAAAACTTAGAACTTCTTTTTATTTATAAGCTTTTAGATAAAGTCTATATTATACCTATATATTGCCTAGTTTAAACTTATATTAGTTACTAAGGAATTCTTATTATTAATAGCTAGCTAATATATAGAGAGATATTTAAGCTAGTTAAACTATAAAAAAGTAACTATAACCTATAGAATTACTTATACTTCTTAATTAACTTTCTTTATTTTACTGTTTATCTATAGGTAATAGAATGTAAATAGTAATTATTTAATTCTAATAAGGCAATAAAGAGTAGTCTAAAAGGTACTTAACTAATTTAAACTATAGTTAGAGATAATTTATTTTAGAAATCTATAAAACTACTACTAATAATACTTAAACTACTAAGTATATTCCTTTACCTCTATAGAAGTTATTGCCTTTAACTATATATACTTTAAAAGTTAATTAATAATAACTATTAAGTAAAAGAGTATAGCTTAGTTTAGCGCTAGTAAATCTATTATAAAATCTATAGAGATCTATAACTAATACCTATTTAGCGCTAGAATAGATTGCAAAAGGCCTTACTATAACCTCTTACTCTTTTAGCTACTATAATAGTAGTAGTTTTAGATGTACTAAGCAATATCTTAGAATAGCCTATTCTAGTAATAGTTATATATTAATGCCTAAAATGTAGTATTTTATCCTAAGTAGTCTAATATTAGTAACTTATATATTCTATATATTAGTATAGTAGTTAATAGCTTATACTTAAGAACCTAAAGGTAGCTCTAGTAGACTAATGCCCTTTATATATTAAGGGTATAGTCTATAATTTATTCTTATGTTTTTACCTTTAATAGAAACCTTCTCTCTCTCTTCTAGACTGCATTTAACCTTATTAGATATACTAGGTCTTTTTGTACTTCTTAGTTCTATAAGCTCTATAAGTATTTATCTAGAAATAGCGTTATTCTAGCTAGCACCTATAAAGCTACAGCTAGTTAACTTTTTAGCATTACTTTACTAGCTATTTCTACTTTAATATTCTCTATAACCTCCTTCTTCTCTTTATCTCTATAGAGAGTACTAAGGTAGCTAATAAAGAGAGGCTAAAGGACTTAGCCTATTTACAGTATTACTTTATCTTAATCCTACTCTTATTGTAATAATGCATTTAGTTACTTTACTTATAGCTCTAAGTAGTATTATAAGTAGTAGTTAAAGAGAGAGAGAAGCTCTACCTACTTAGCTTAACGCTTAAAGATCTCTTATAAAGATATAAAGTATTCTAGATTCTTATAGTCTATAAGGATTATAAAGGGATATACTACTCTCTATTAATCTACTGCTTAAGCTTTAAGGTAAGATATTATTACTAAAAGTTCCTTATTATAAATAGTATAGTTACATTAAGCTAGAGATAACCTAGCTAAATAGTATACTATAGGCTACAGCACACTAGCTTTATTATATTAGAATAAATAGCTACTAAGGGCCTCTTTTAAGCAATTAGCCTTTATAACTATATCCTTCTTAGGGTTCTACTAGGCTAAGACTAAGTATAAGGTAAAGGCCTCTTTAAGCTTTATAAATAACCTCTTATATTTCTTTATTTACTAGAATAGAACTCTCTTCTTTATTAAGTTAACTAAAGGCTCTATAATATCTAAGAAATCTAATATAAAGTTATAGTAGAAGTTTATAAATCTAAGGAAGCTTTATACCTCTTATAACTTAATAGAAGCTTACTACTTCTAAATAGCTACAATTTTCTCTAGATTTAGGTATATCTCCCTTTTTACTATAACTATAAAGCTAAGGTATTTAACTTTAGTTATAGTAAAGTAGTATTTCTTAAGATCTAAGTGCAGCTCTACTAACTGCAACTTTTCTAGAATTCTCTATACCTTATATATATAGTTTTTCCTAAAACCTTTAGTGTAAATAAGAATATTATTTAGATAAGTAGTTATATAATCTTTAAGGGCCTTTTCTAGTGCACTATTAATATATTATTAGAATATAGCTAGAGCTTTTACTAACCTAAAGGGGTAAACTAGCTATTTAAAGAGGCTAAACTAGGTATAAAACGCTATAAAGTACTTCTTACTATCTACTATTTAAATTCTATAGAAGGCTAACTATATATTTAGTTTAGT
The DNA here is from genome assembly GCA_000729835.1 of Atkinsonella hypoxylon. Lineage (NCBI taxonomy): Eukaryota > Fungi > Ascomycota > Sordariomycetes > Hypocreales > Clavicipitaceae > Atkinsonella > Atkinsonella hypoxylon. The sequence goes on from JFHB01000161.1 coordinate 41,503, forward strand.
AAACTAGTATACCTTTAATAATAACTTAAGTGTCTTCTTTATTAAGAGAAGTAAGTAATAGTTCTATTCTATAATCTTATTAAGAGCTTAATAATTAATATAGAATTACTATTCTTTACTTAGCTTTTTAGCTAAAAGAATAGGTACTACTGCTAAAAAGGAGCTAGCTTAGATTTATCCTTTATTTATTAAGTTTATTACCTATCTCTTAATTTCTAATAAATAGTTCTATAGTATATTATATAGTAGAGCCTATAGTAGTAATAGTAAGGAGCTATTTAGCTGCTGTTTTAGCTTAATATAGTAATCTAGCCTCTCTCTATACAGTAGAAGGCCTTAGGCCTTCTTTTCTTTAAAAAGATTATAAAAGTCCTTTAATTTAAGTAGTAGTATTAGTAGATTAAGGCCTTTTAGGGATATTTATAATAACAATATAGAGGTAATTTCCTAAAGGCTTATAGCAATAAAATATATAGTAACCTCTTAGCTCTTACTCTATTTTATTAAAGCGCTATAAACTACTGCTAACACTAGTTTTATTAAGTCCTTAACATCCTAAGCTTTTACTGCTTAAATTATAAGGCCTTTAGCCTTACCTATTAATAGGCTCTAGCTAGTAGCGTTAAGAACAATTCTATTATAGGCTAACTATAGGCTCCTAAAGATATAATCTTAGGTTAAGCCTAGGATTATATAGGCTACTACTAGGAAGACCTAGCTGTTAATATCTACCTATAAGTAAACTAAAGAAGCAATTAAGGCGCTCCTTTAGTAGCTATTATAGAACTACTATTTAACCTCTACTGCTATTTACACTATCTTTTTATATAGTAATAGAATCTACTTTAGGCTAAGGTATTACACTAAACTCTTACTTATTGCAGTAAAGTAGTTATATTTACTATTTATCTATATATTGTAGAACAACAGTTAGTTAAAGAGTATAGAGATAAAGAATAGTAATATATTTATTTTCTTAGTTATCTCTCTATATTCTTCTTCTAGCTGCTTACTAAGTAGAGGTTATTATATTATTTATATTACCTTTACCTTTATACTAAGCTTAAGGCTAAAGGTAAGCCTTTTTCTAACTTATTAAAGTTCTTCTCTTATACATTATCTATTGCTACTGCCTATACGCTAGTTAACTTTAGCTTACGTTCTACTAGTTACTATCTATATCCTTAAATATAGTGTTAAAACAACTTACACTAAAGGTATTGCCTCTTTTAGCAGTATTTTTTAAGTTTAGCTTTAGATACTTACTTTACTTATAGAGTATCCTTATTTAGTTATTTTACTCTAGATTTCTTTACACTCTCTTTTTGTCTTTATTAAGTTTCTATAGCGTTAACTTTAGTTATCTTAGTGTTGCTATTCTAGGGCCCTTTTGTTAAAAATAAGCTACCCTATATAGCCTATTTTTATGCCTACTAGTTGCTCTATCACGTGACCCTTATTAGGTCTTGTTACGTTGATTTTTAGTAGAGATATCGCTGTTACTAGATGCAAAACATCTAGAATTAACTAAGGCAAAGTTGCCTAACCTATAGTTAACTTTAACTGCGATTTTCTCTACAACTAGCAATAGTAGAAATTTAAGAAGTATACTATTTAAAAGCTAAGAATTAGGGCTATCTAATAGTATAATTGTTAGATAGAGTTGCTTATAAGGGTTGCTTATTATTAGTGGAATTTGTTAAATTGTGCACATAAGCGTCTTGTTTGTATAGCCGTAAGTCGATTTTTTTTTGTTTTTATATAGTAAATCTTTTTGCGGAAATTATAAAGTAGCCTATAAGCCCCTTCTAGCGACTACAGCCCGCTAATATAGTTAAAGGGTCTATAAGGGACTAGAAAGATTTAAGATCCTACCCTCACTAACTTATTCGTTACAGCGCTCTTAATATAAAGATACCACTATTACAGTTATCTATTGCCTCTATGTAATCTAGTACTATATACTACAGCTTAATTTAGGCCGCTGCTGCTTCTACTACGTGATAATTGCTAGGAGCAATTACAGGTGCTAAATCTAAGAGACCACTACCCTCTTCTATCTAGTCCTGTAATCCCTATTATTTTCAATAGGTTATAAGCCTGGAAGACCTATCTGCAAGCTGTTAGCCCGCTGAAATCTACTATTGTGTACTGTATTACCCACTAGAAGCTATATTGAGACCTGCGCTAGCAGCTATTGCTGCTATTAGTAGCTTGCTGGAAGCTATTAATACCTGCTGCACACATATCGCCAGCCACTATACTAGTGTTTTTATTCTGCCCACCCTGTGCCTCCTGCACTCTATACACCCTGTGTATACACACTTTTGAAGCTATTCTTAATAGCTAGGTTCTATCGTTGCGCAACATCAAAATATATACATCTATACACATTACATTTGCACTGCGAATTGTTTTATTAGGCACTGCTTAATTAATTATTTCTATCAAGAAATAAGCTTAGCGCTGCACTACATCGCTTATTGGTTGTGCTGTTATCTTGTATATTGTGCACCCTATGCACCTCTGTTAGTGGCTATACTATAATTTGTAGTGCACGCCTAACAGCTCTTATTGCTATTAGATATTCCTGTGTTTTCGGTTGCAGAATCAATTTATATAGTAATCCCACTGGTCGGGATTTTAAAGTAGGAATTAGCTGGATATCCCTAAATTAGCTGTGCCTAGGTCTCCACTGATTTATTGGAACCTAATTAGAGAAGAATCTTCTGAATTTTTTAGCTAAAAATAGCTAGGACCTGTGTTTTGTGCCCCTCGCGACCGCTTGTTAATCTGGTCTACTATATAAATTGTATGCGCATATAGATCGCGATATAACGCAGCCTTTAGAGCCCGTTATACCTATTACAAAAGAAATTGGAGAAAAATCTCAGTATAATTTCTAAAGATATAGGGCACTTCTAGGCCTATAATAGAGCAATCTATTAATATCTAGTAGAGGTTATTACTGTTATTTACTACCTTTTCCACTGTAATTTAGGCTATAATTAGCTATAAAGAGCGTTAAATTAGCTATTAAAACCCTTAAAATAGCACTAAAAGGAACAGGCAAGGGAAAGAGCACAAGCCCTGAACGGGGTAGTAGTTTTAGTATACTAGCTACAGCTGCTGCTACTAGCTTTCCTGGTCCAGTAAGGTCCCCCCCTCAGCCAGTAGATTCCTCTTCTAATAAAGAAGATTATACAGCTAAGAAGGCTCTAAAAGAAGCTAGATTAGCTTCTGAAAGAGTAGTGCAAGTCTATAATGTACAAGCTAACCTAAAAGCTCAAATAGATAAGCAACAAGAGACCCTAAATAGATTTATTAGGCATAGTGAAGCAAAATAAAGCCAAAATAAAGGTAATATAGCTAATTTACTAACTAAATTAGATACTATAATTACATCTATAGGTAATCTCTCTATAGGGTCTCCTAAAGCAGATCCTGTTACTTCTAAGACTTCTAAAGTCTCTTTTGAAGCCCCTAAACCTTCTAGTTCCTCTAATAGTGCTACTTTTCTGCCTGCTTTTAATGAAGGCACTATAAAAGAGTTAAATAAAAAGGTCCACTCTATTCTAGAGGCTGCTAAGCTAAAAGGCCCTAAAAATTTTAAATAGTAGAAGTAAGCTTTAACTATTTAATTTAGGGCCCTAGGATTCCCTTAATTTATTAATAATTCTAGTATAGTTAGTACTTTAGTAGATTTAGAACAAGCTATTATCCTTATAATTATAAGAGATAGTTGCTAATCTAGACCTTAAGCTGCTATAAGCTGGCATAAGTCCCTTGTAGATGCCTATAACGTTCTAGTTAAGCAATATTTGCAGAGTGCTAAAATATAATGTAGTACGCTATATGCTAGTTATTACAACTTATCGTTTTCGAACTATAAGGGATCTTTAGAGGCCTTTAATGCTGAATTTAATAATTTACTAGCTAGATTACAGCTCTATAGTGTAGCTATCAATCTAATTGACTAGGTAAATTATTATATTAATGCTTTAAAGAAGACCTTCCCTAGCTGGGCTAAAAGGCAGCAATATTCTATTAGAGCTGCTAGAGCATAAGGTCTATCTGTAAAAATGCTGAATTTACAGTTCCTTATAGCTAATTTATTAGAAGAACAAAGAGATAAAAGCTCCTCTATATCTAAAGCTCTTAGTTATAAAGCTTCTAACTCTAATAGTTCTAATAATATTAAGGCTAATTAAGGAAAGAATCCTCCCAATCAGAAGAAGAATTCTAACGATTCTAATTCTAACGATTCTAATGCCTCTAAAGATAAAGATACAGATAAAGCCTCTAAGAATAAGAAGAAGTAGAAGGGCCGAAGAAGAAGTAATAAAAACTCTAGGAATAAGGATAGAGAAGCTACTTTTGCTATAGGTTGCTATAACCTATCTACTAGCAACCAGGATACTATAGATTCTAATAGTGAATCTAGCAGTTCTAGTAGTAATAATTCTTACGATTTAGATACAGAATCCACTACTAGTAATACTAGTACTACTAGTAATAATACCCCTTCTTTTAACTATTCCAATAGAATAATTAAAAACTCCTTACTATACAATATAGGTTCTACCTGTTATATAGTTAACAATAAGGCATTTTTTAGGACTTTTAAGCCTATAAAAAAGGGTAAAACCGCGCCTATTGCTACTAGAGGAGGTCCTATTTATCCTAAAGGACAGGGAACTGCTGTATTCTAGGTACTAGTTAGTATAAATCCAGCTAAATATAGGCCTTTAGCTCTAAAGGATGCTCTATATTGCCTAGGTTTAGATACTAACCTAATTAGTGGTCTAAAGCACTATTTAACAGGGGGCACTCTCCTTAGAAATTAGCTATTTCTAGCTAATAGAAGCTGCTGTGGGCTTCTAAATCCGAAAAAGCATAGTTTCTTCTTACAGCTTAAGGGGCAAGAGATCCCTAGAGTGTATAAAAACCATGCAAATCTCTCTTATATAGGATTTACTAGCAATAGTTATAATGGCAGTTATAATGCTAGTTATCCTATAGAGGTTTAAATCCCTTAACAGCCTAGTTTTAATCTAGAGGAATATAGCTAAATCGAGGAATTATCTAATTTTAAAGAAGATAATACTAATAACAATGCTATAGAGCCATTAGCCCTAGTTCCTAAACGGGCTCCTAGTTAGATTCCTTCTAATAACAGGGATTTAGAAGGTCTAAATCCTAAGTTGCTGGATATTAGAGGAAATAGCCGTCTAGATCCCTTAAACAAGGCCTGTAGTTCTTAAGAGATCTAGCAAGATAGGGAGCAACAGGAAGCTAGCTCTAATAATAATTCTAGTAGTATAAATCCTACTGCTTCTTCTTCCTATAAGAAGCTCCTAGAATTAGCTGCTACTTAGCACGTTAGATTAGGGCATATAGGACTCCCTTTACTAAAGAAGACTGCTTCTATTACTAAAGGTATTCCTAATTTTACAAAAATCAAGGAAAAGGATTTTAACTACCTAGCTTACAACTAAGCTAAAGCTGTTAGAAGACCTAGCAAGTATGCTATTCCTAACCCCCCTAGATGTTTAGATATTATAGAGGGAGATACCGTTAAGATAGAGCCTATACTGCACAATAAGAGGCCTCTAGTTCTTTTTCTAATTAATAGAAAATCACGGTATAAGTAGTCTTTTAATCTAGCTAATAAAGAAGGTTCTACCCTTTATAGCTGTATTAGAAGCTTCTTTAAGGAATTAAAAAACCAGTATAACTGCTACCCTAAACACCTTTACTTTAATAGTAGTATAGAAATTAATACTAGGTTGCAAGCTTAGCTATCTTCTAAGGGTATTTACTTTAGCACCTCTTGCCCCTATATTTACAAACAGAATAGGCTAATAGAGAGAGCTATAAAGGTACTTCTAGACCGTTTGTATGCTACCCTATAGTGGTTATAACTACCTCTATATCTATAGTCTTACATCCTTCCTGCTATAGTGGATTTAGTTAATACTACTGCGAATAGTACTAAACCACTAAGTCCTAAACAGCTATATTTAGCTAATTTAGAGCCTTCTAAGACCTATAAGCCTAATTTTTCCAAAATTAGAGCTATAGGCTTCTATTGTAAAGTTCTAATCCTATTAGAACAGAGATCTAGGTTGCAGAAGCTAGCTAAAAGAACTATTCCTAGTAGACTTTTAGCTACACTAGGTTCTAATGTATATCTAATATACATCCTCTCTAAATAAGCTGTTATAAAGACTAGCTTTATTAAAATTATAGAAGGAATAGGTCCTATTTCATAGGGCATCCCTAAGGTTCCTATTGGTTCTATAGTGGATAATCCTTTAGAGGGAGAAATTAATAACTAGCAGCAATTAGAAGATAATTATACTCCTAAGTATCCTTATCCTAGTTATCTAGATGTACTGAATTATCCACTAGAACCTATAGAAAATTAAGCTCTTCTACTAAGCAACTCTATAGAAGCTATAGAGGCCCCTAAAGCCCCTATATCTATAGAAGCCCCTTAGGCTAATATAGAACCTATAGAAGCTAAAGCTAATGCTAATGCTATAGATTTAGATAGAGACATATTTTCCTTAATTAAGGATCTATGTTTTAAGGCAAGGACTAAAGCAGCTATTACTTCTAATAGTAATAAGGATAAACTTCCTAATACGTAGAAGTAAGCCCTAAAAAGCTCTGCTAAGCAGCATTAGATAGAAGCTACCTATAGTGAATTTAAGCAGCTATTAGCTGCTGGAACCTTTAAATTTATAGAGAAAGACTAAGTACCTAAGGGCCGAAGAGTTCTAAAGAATAGGCTTATTTATAGGCTAAAAAAGGATAAAGAAAATAATCCTATAAAATATAAGGCCCGCCTTGTTGCTAAGGGATTTATGCAAATAGAAGGTTAAGACTATCTAGAGACCTTTGCTGCAACTAGTATTCCTCCTAACTAGCGTATATTATTAGCTCTTGCAGCTTTTAATAACTAGGAAGTTAAGCAAATCGACTTTATAGGAGCGTTTTTAAATAGCAAGCTAAAGGAAGCTATTTATATAGAAATCCTAGATAGATTCGTTGAATTTGCAGAGCAAGCATCGCTATTAGTAGCTAAGCTACTAAAAAGCTGTAATTACAAGCCCTCTAAAGAGCAAGTAATTAAGCTAGAAAAATCACTCTATAGTCTAAAGCAAAGTCCTAGAGAATAGCAACAAATTCTAACAGAATTACTTCAAAAGCATAGATTTAAACCTCTTATATTAGACCCAGCAGTCTTTTATAACCTAGCTACATCTACATATATTGCTACTTATGTAGATAACTGTCTTCTAATTAGGCCTAATTTACGATACATTAATAAGCTTAAAAAGCTGCTAAATTAAGCTTATCTAATAGAAGATAGAGGACCAGCAGAATTCTTCCTAGGCGTTTAAATCACCTATAATAGGTCTAAAAGATCTATTAAAATCTATTAATCTTAATACATCCTTAAAGCCCTAGAAAGATTCAAAATGCTAGATGCTAAGCTAGCTTCTATCCCTATACAGCTAGGAATTCTAAAGTAACTAGTTATAAAACTCCTCTTAAAATCCGATTATAAGCTTTATTAGAGCATAATAGGCACTATAATGTACCTAATGTTGCTAACTAGGGCTAATATTGCTTTTTCTGTTTAGTAGCTATTAACCTTCCTAGCTAAGCCCTATATAGAGCACCTAAACGCCTCTAAGCACCTCCTAAGGTACTTAAGTGGTACTAGAAGCTTTGCTATTATTTATAAGCATTCTATACCACTAGGGTCCTCTTCTAAAGCTTCTAGCTCTAAAGAAGTACTTAAGACCCTCCTTAGTTATTGTAATAGCGATTTTACTAGTGATAAAACCTCTTCTAAATCAACCTATACTTATCTATATAAGCTAGCTAGTGGACCTATTAGCTAGAAATTAAAGAAAGCTAGTACTATTGCTCTTTCTACATTAGAAGCAGAATCTAATGCATTATCTAAAGCTATAAGGGAATTAGAGTAGCTCTACAGCCTTTTTAAGGGGATAAAGCTACCTTTAACCCCTCCTATTTCTATTAGGTGTAATAATTAAGGCGCTATAGTTACTGCTTACAACCTAACGTTGCATAGTAGGACTAAGCACACCCTTTTAAAGTTTAACTACATTAGGGAAAAGATTCGTAAAGGTATAGCTAAGGTTAGTTATATTGATATAAATTAGATGCCAGCAAATAGCCTAACTAAGCCTCTTGCTATTTAAAAGCATTAACAATTCATTAAGTTACTAGAGCTTTCTAGCTAGCTTATAAAAGCAATAAAAACACTTAAAAAATCAAAAAGCAACAAAAAAACAGTTAAAAATCGAAAACAACAAAAACAATTAACAACAACTAGTTATATTTAACTATAACTACCCTGGAATTGCTAGAATTAGTTATATTATTTAGTTCTGTTATTAGTACTGTATTTTGTTAGTTAATTCTAACTTAGATATCCTTTAAAGGAGCTAAGTTGCTTATAGAACTAGTTACTTCTTATATTTCTAGAGGGAGTGTTAAAAATAAGCTACCCTATATAGCCTATTTTTATGCCTACTAGTTGCTCTATTACGTGACCCTTATTAGGTCTTGTTACGTTGATTTTTAGTAGAGATATTGCTGTTACTAGATGCAAAACATCTAGAATTAACTAAGGCAAAGTTGCCTAACCTATAGTTAACTTTAACTGCGATTTTCTCTACAACTAGCAATAGTAGAAATTCAAGAAGTATACTATTTAAAAGCTAAGAATTAGGGCTATCTAATAGTATAATTGTTAGATAGGGTTACTTATAAGGGTTGCTTGTTATTAGTGGAATTTGTTAAATTGTGCACATAGGCGTCTCGTTTGTATAGCTGTAAGTTAATTTTTTTTTGTTTTTATATAGTAAATCTTTTTGCGGAAATTATAAAGTAGCCTATAAGCCCCTTCTAGCGACTACAGCCCGCCAATATAGTTAGAGGGTCTATAAGGGACTAGAAAGATTCAAGATTCTACCCTTACTAACTTGTTCGTTACAGCGCTCTCAATATAAAGATACCACTATTACAGTTATCTATTGCCTCTACGTGATCTAGTACTATACACTACAGCTTAATTTAGGCCGCTGCTGCTTCCACTACGTGATAATTGCTAGGAGCAATTACAGGTGCTAAATCTAAGAGACCACTACCCTCTTCTATCTAGTCCTGTAATCCCTATTATTTTCAATACCTTTAGAGCTAAAGCTGCATTTTAGCTAGTGTTGTTCCTTAATGCAATATAACTTAAGGTTTAGCGCAATACTGCAGTAGCACTTTACTGCCTAAAGGTAGTTATAATAGAGAATATCTCTTCCTACACTATAATCTCTTATTTCCTTATTAAGCGCTGTCTATAACTTAGCTAACTTTATACTATTGTTCTAGTTAGCCCCTTTTATAAACGCAATTTTCTCCTTAAAATAAATATAGAATTCTATAAACTACTTATTATTACTCTATTAAAGCTAATTAAGCTTAATTAAGGCTTAGTTTTATTAGTAAGAATCTATAAAAACTAATTCTAAGTAATTAAGGAACCTCTATATATTGTATTCCCTTACTTTACCTACTTTATAATAAGTAGCTACTCTTTGCTGGACCTTAAGCAATAAGCTTTAGTATAGGTAGTACTACTAGTTCTATATTATGCCTATAAAGGCGCTATTAGCCTAGAGCTTTTAGGTAATTACTATTTACTAGGCCTAAAAGCTCTATTTATTTCTATTATAAGGGTTTACTATAGATAGAGGCTTCTATTTAGGTTCCTCTAGCTACTAGCTTACTGCAGCTTAAAGCTGCTTCTCTTTCTATATATAGTCTATTATAAAGCGTTATAGTTCCTTTATCTATAGAGATTAGCTCTTAACTAATTTATAAAGCGCTGCAATTTCTACTGCTTCTTAGCTAATTCCTACTGTATTTTTCTCTATCTCTCTATAGAGGTTAAAAGGGTGCTTAAGCTAACTAGCTAAGCCTTTATTGCTATAACTAAACAATATTGTTCTTACTAGTGTTTTATCTATAGAATAATTATAGTATATAATAAACTAACCTAGTAGCTACTACTAACTAGCATCTATAATAAGAACTATAATTATAGGGAGAAAAGGGGGAAGAGAGAAGAAACTAGAAGCCTCTTTATACCTCTATACTATATATCTAGGGGTAGGTCTATCCCCTTAGGAGCCCCTTTTAGTATATACTTTATAGCTAAGGTTCTCTCTTTAGAGCCTAGTGAAGTCTAGATAACCTCTAGATAAATGCAGCTTGCTTCTATTCCTTTACCTATATAGATCTCTGTCCCTCTCCTGCTGTCCTCCCTCTACTAAAAGACCTAAGCCTAAGGCTCGAGTCCATAACATTAAGTATAGATTTATTAGGGTTCTTAGTAATTGTATTATATAATATAATGCTATTCTATCTTTAGCAATAGAACTGCTTATTAGTTAAGGTCTTAAAGTATTATCTAATAATTTTAACTATTTAATTAAAGGTGTAATTTATTCTTATGTTTATTGTAATTATTGTAAGATAGAATTTATACGCTTTACCTATTAGTATTACTAGAAATACCTTTATTATTGCTAGTTTTAAGAAATTAAGTTGTTAGTATAGGTCTTTAAGGATAACTACTTTTAGCATAATAAAATTAAATATATTACTGCTGTATTTATTGCTTTTCTTATAGATCTTTATAAGGTTAAGGACTTTCCTTATATTAGTCTAGAAAGAATCTATTATAGAAGGAAGTAATAGTTATACTACTAAAAGCAGAAGAAATCTTATATTCTATAGAGAAGGGGGAGGAGGTAGTATTTCTACTAGTACACCTATTAGATTACTAGGTACACTTAACAAAAGTAATAGAGAGAGTACTAAAGGTATAGAAAGAGGGTTCTAAAAAGAAGATTAAAGCTTCTTTACTGTAGATATAGGTTCTTGTTAAAAATAAGCTACCCTGTATAGCCTATTTTTATGCCTACTAGTTGCTCTATCACGTGACCCTCATTAGGTCTTGTTACGTTGATTTTTGGTAGAGATATCATTGTTACTAGATGTAAACATCTAGATTTAACTAAGGCAAAGTTGCCTAACCTATAGTTAACTTTAACTGCGATTTTCTCTACAACTAGCAATAGTAGAAATTCAAGAAGTATACTATTTAAAAGCTAAGAATTAGGGCTATCTAATAGTATAATTGTTGGATAGAGTTGCTTATAAGGGTTGCTTGTTATTAGTAGAATTTATTAAATTGTGCACGTAGGCGTCTTGTTTATATAGCCGTAAGTCGATTTTTTTGTTTTTATATAGTAAATCTTTTTGCGGAAATTATAAAGTAGCCTACAAGCCCCTTCTAGCGACTACGGCCCGCTAATATAGTTAAAGGGTCTATAAGGGACTAGAAAGATTTAAGATCCTACTCTTACCAAGTTTGTTACAGCGCTCTCAATATAAAGATACCACTATTACAGTTATCTATTGCCTCTACGTGATCTAGTACTATACACTACAGCTTAATTTAGACCGCTGCTGCTTCCACTACGTGATAATTGCTAGGAGCAATTACAGGTGCTAAATCTAAGTGACCACTACCCTCTTAGATATCTAGTCCTGTAATCCCTATTATTTTCAATAGTTCTATATCTAGGTGTAGATTTAAGTGGAATTTGCTTAATGCTACTTATTTATTAATCTCTTCTTCTAGCTATATAGATTGTTCCTCTTTCTATAGCACTCTTTTAAGGGAATTAGCAATTTAGCTGCTGCTTCTGTCTATATAAACTCTATATTTATATAGTAAATTGTATAACGCTTTAATAATTAAAGTAGAAGCTCTTTAAAATAGGTCTTTATTCTAGTTATAGAAGTTAAATTTAAAGTTCTTCTATTATTCTTAATCTCTAAATCTTTAATCTTTATAAAGGTTAATTATAAAGGCAATTCTATTGTTTAAATTAGTAGTAGTAGTAGTTTCTAGGTTAATTTTATATATTAAGTTCTAATCTATTAATAGAAGTTTCTAATACTTTTAAAGTTATTCTAAAAGCTTATTAGGTTGTAGTTATTGCTTAAATTCTTATAGATCTACCTAAGGTTATTGTAAACTTATTATATTAAATAAGGTTAAGTAGTATAGAAAGAGAAAGTAGGTGTAATAGAATTAGTATAAAGATAGAGAGATTTAGCTAGCTTTTAGCTAAGTTTTAAGATAGTTAAGGGAGTTAAATCCTATAGCATTAGCCACTAAGGGTTCTAGCTAGTAATTTAATTCCTTAGGAGTTTAATATTAATAATTAGTTAAACTAAAATGTTATTATAGGTAAATATAACTTAGTAACTAAGTAATTATAAAGATATCCCTTCCTTTAGCACGCTTTACTAGTTACGTTAGCTGCTAAGGGTTCTAGCTAACAGTATTATATCTTTTCTTACTAAACCTAGCTAATCTATAGTTAGTTATGCTAATCTCTTTAGTTGTACTAAAGACTTCTAGTTAAGTAACTACTAATTAGTGTTAAGAGACTAAGGGTTAAATTTATACTCCTTTAAGTTAGCCCTACAACTAGTACACTAGTACACTAGTATTTATATTAAAGAGGTTTAAATTTAGTTATCTAGGAGTTATATCTAACTAGCAAAAGAGGCTACATTATATACCCCGTTAGATGCCTTATATGCCTTAGGTATAGTGTTGTGTTAAGGCGGAATTAAGGGGTATTAGCGGCCCTGATGTAAGTGGAGACTAATGTGCGGATGCAACCAATCAGCAGTTGTATCCACCCACACAGGTGCCGGAATCGCACGATGGAGTCATAACGATTCCAACATAGAGCTTAACGTAAATAGCTTCTTAGGCGTTAATTGCACTACAGCTACAGTAGTCTTTAATAGCTTAAATCTATAGCTCTATATTGTAGAAAACAGTGTGCTTTCCTTTATATAAAATTAGCTTATAGATATTTCTATTGTTAAAGGGTTTAAAGTAACTAATATTAGTAATTTTCTATATAGAATCTATCTGTTCCTTAGGGGTTTAGAACTATATATTGCTCTAGTTATTCTGCTCTTAACGTAGATCTAGCCTCTTATCTACTAGTTTTAGCTAGGGATTATTGTTTCTAGTATAGTATAGTACTTATTAATTTATTAACTAATATTTAAAGTTACTAAATACTTAATCTTAGTCTTTTTTAGTATCTTAGCTCTTCTTAGCCTTACTATTATAGTATTACTCTAATAGATTCTTTAGAAATTATAATAGCTTCTATTCTTTTAGAAAAGTACTAAGGTATTTAAGGTATTTCTATATTATATAGTTTCCTTTACCTAGAGGTTTCTTTTAACCTTACTTTTAGTTATAGTTATCTTTTAGGGGTAAGTAAGAATTAAAAGCCCTTTACCTATAATCCTTAGGCTAAGAGCCTTATTAGGTATAGTATTGCCTATTATATTTATCCTAAGGCTTAAGTATAGTCTCTATTTTCTAGGCTAAGTATTATTACTCTACCTAAAGAGCATTAATTTTATTGTTTAATTCTTTCTATAATTTACTAATTTTATTAATTAATTCTTCTCTAATTCTACTAATTTATCTACTAATTTCTATAGAAAAACCTATAAGCTATTCTAGTAAGAGGTTTCTTTTTTTAAGTAGCTTTACTACTTCCTTTACTTTATACTTTAGCTTAAGGGTATAAAACCTTTAGTAAGCCTATAAAAGCAGTAAGATTTTAGCTAGTTCTTTAATTAGTAAGTTCTTTTTAGTAGTTTAAGGTGTATTTAATAGATCTAGGTCCTTAGTAAGTAGTATAAATCTAGATCTTTATATTTACTTTCCTTTAATATTCTAGGTAGAACTAGCACTAGCTTTATAGATAGTGCCTCTTAAGCTATTAAATCTAGATAATTTAGCCTTAGCTTTTCCTTCTAGTATTACTATTAGTAAATCTATAAGAAGTTTAGTAGATTTAGCCTTATTAATAATTCTATTAACCTACCTCTATACCTACTGTACTATAGAAGTATTAATAGTATTCTAGTAAGAAGGTAGCTTTACTAGCTTAGGTTAGTTATATAATTTAAGCTATTTATTAACAAATTTATAGTAAGTAAGATAAAGTAGTAGGCTTCTTTTTTCTTAAGGTATAAGATCTCTTTTTTAAATCTAGAAATCTAGATTTTAGCAGTAAAATTTATAGAATTAGTATATAGTTTTAAGTTCTTTATTAGTAAAAGAAATATAATTTCTTCTACTAAGTTCCTTCTAAAGTTGCTCTATCTTAAATATTACAATTTTAGCTTTTTAAGCTTAAGAAGAGTTAGCAATAATTAGAAGCAATTACTACTACTTATTACAGTAGAATCTAATATAGGTTTATTAGAAGTAATAATAGGTTGTTAGATTTAATAGGTTATATAATAATTTGTAAGAGGAGTTATAAGAGCTTCTGTAAGGAGTATCTAATAATAATATTCTAGTAAATAATTGTTAATTGTTTAATTTAACTACCTAAGCGTTGCTTCTAACTACTTATATATAATTGCAGTCACGTGCACTAGTGACCTGCGGGTCTGTAGGATTATCCCGTAACATATATACTCTATATATATACATATTGAATTGCTTAATTATAAGACGCTAGCGATAGATTTAAAATTACCTATATACAATATATATTATTTCCTTTCAATTTTCTACCTATATATACTGTATATATACAATAATAACAATTTAAGTAATTAACTTTATTAATAATTCTATACTAAAGGCAGCAAATCCCTCTTAGTTAGGCTATTATTATAGGCTAATTCTAGTCTCTTCTAATAGCCTAGCACTCTTAAAAATTAATACTTAAGTGTATAATCTATATGCAGTATATATATAGTATATACTAGACTAATTATTTATAGGTGCAATATTGTTATTAATTGCAGCAGTAAAATATATAGAAAAGGGTTTGCAGATAATATAGGTGTATATATACAACCTATATAATAAGGTAATAACTAATATATATCTAGTTCTATTGTTATATTTACTAGTATTATCTAGGCAAAATATAACTACTTAGTTAAGTAAATATTAAGCTTAAGAAGAAAGTTATAGGTAAAAAGTAAGTGTATTATATACTGTATATATTTAGTTAATATTAATAATTAAATAGTATAATTTAAAATTAGGTTTTATCTTATAGTTAGTGCAATATATAATACCTTTATAAACCTAAGTAAGCTTAGTATATACTGCAAATATATACAGTACTTATTAATTTATTTTAGGCTTAGCTCTAAGACCTTATTACTTTAATAATTTATAGATAAGCTTAAGCTGCTTACGTAAGTAAAGGCTGCCTATATATACAATATATATCTTACTAATTATATATAGGCAGTAGAACAGCGCATTCTAGCTACAGTATAGTTATATATTCTACTAACCTAGCTTAGCAGTAGGGAATTAATATTGTTAGCTATTACAATATATACAGTATAACTCTAGTATATATAGTTAAAGTAATAGGTCTTTTAGGGTTTAGTCTTAAAGTAAACCTAACTAAGAGGTATATATAAAAGAGCTTTATTCTACAGTAGGTATATACTTACTATATATATAGAATATAATTATAAACTTACTATAACAAAAAGGTTCTACTTTAAGAGAAGTAGTGCAACAATAAAATAAGGTAAATATAACTATTTTACCTATATACCTATTATATACTAACTATATAATAGAAGCAAATAACTTAGTATAGTAATTTAAATAAAGTACAAAAAAGCACTAGAAGGTATAAGCTAAATAAAAAAGAGAAGTAGAACCTATATTCTCTATATATTATTACTTTTTACGTTACTAAGCAATTTTTTTATATTATAATATCTCTATTCTATTATTTCCTATACTTAATTAGTATATAGTAGGTATATATAGAGTATATATATACCTTCTTAAGTATATCTCTTTTCTTCTTAAGCTCTTAGATCTCTTTCTTAATTTAAAGCTTCTTTATTTCCTATAGTAATTAGCGCTTCCTACTAATAAGATATTAAAGATATTTATTATTTACTGTACTTATGCTACTGCTGTCTATAGTGTTAAACTGCTGCTGCTTATAATTAATTAGATCTTAACTAAAGTTAGATTAATTCTATATTTAGAGTTAGTATATATAGGCTATATAGAGTAAAGACTTAATATACTTTAAGCTTATCCTTAATTTTATAGTTTTATGCTAGCTTTAGTGTGTATTTCTAAGAGTAAATAAAAAGAATATCCTAATTATCTTTATATATATCTAAGGTATTTAATATATTAGCTACTTACGTTTCTATTAGTAGTTAGGCATTATCTATATTATTATATATATTAGAGGTGTTTAATATATTAGCTGCTTGCGCTAATATTAGTAGTTAAGTATTATCTATACCTTTATATATATTAGAGGTGTCTAATATATTAGCTACCTGTATTGTTATTAGTAATTGTGCATTATCTATACCTTTATATATATTAGAGGTATTTAATATATTAGCTACTTATATTGCTGTTAGTGGTTGCATAAGGTAGATAGGTATTAGTGTAAGGCTTAAACTTTAACTGCAGGATATATCCTATATATATAGTGTAAATGTTAAAAATAAGCTACCCTGTATAGCCTATTTTTATGCTTGCTAGTTGCCTGTTAGTTGCTCTATCACGTGATCCTAACTAGGTCTTGTTACGTTGATTTTTGGTAGAGATATCGCTGTTACTAGATGCGAAACATCTAGAATCGACTAAGGCAAAGTTGCCTAACCTATAGTTAACTTTAACAGCGATTTTCTCTACAACTAGCAATGGTAGAAATTCAAGAAGTATACTATTTAAAAGCTAAGAATTAGGGCTATTTAATAGTATAATTATTAAATAGAGTTGCTTATAAGGGTTGCTTGTTATTAGTAGAATTTATTAAATTGTGCATATAGGCGTCTTGTTTATATAGCCGTAAGTCGATTTTTTTGTTTTTATATAGTAAATCTTTTTGCGGAAATTATAAAGTAGCTTATAAGCCCCTTCTAGTAACTACAGCCTGCTGATATAGTTAGTAGGTCTATAAGGGACTGGAAAGATTCGAGATCCTACTCTCACTAAGTTCGTTACAGCGCTCTTAATATAAAGATACTACTATTACAGTTATCTATTGCCTCTACGTGATCTATACTATACACTACAGCTTGATTTAGGCCGCTGCTGCTTCCACTACGTGATAATTGCTAGGAGCAATTACAGGTGCTAAATCTAAGAGACCACTACCCTCTTAGATATCTAGTCCTGTAATCCCTATTATTTTCAATAGTAAATATACTTAACATTAAAGTAAGTAAATTGTAGGGGTTTCTTAGGTTCTATAGAAGGCTGCTATCTTTCTCTCTTCTTACTGCTTACCTATAATTTACCTTATCTTTTTTAATAATAGCTTTAAATATATACTACTTATAGAAAGTATCTTACTAAGTTATACTTACTCTCTCTTTAGCAGCTAACTCTACTTTATAATATTTCTTATAAGTAGCTTATTTTAACCTAATATAGAGTTAGTATATACTCTACTCAAGATATCTATATATATACCTAAGAATTATAGCTAGAAAAGAGATCCTAATTCTAGTAAATAAATAATCTTCTTAATAGCTACTTTTTTCTATATTTATATTCTTTAAGGTATATATTCTCTATTTAGAAGATACCTTAAATATAGCTAGCACTAATTTAGCTATTACTGTTACGGGATAATCATACAGACCCGCAGGTCACTAGTGCACGTAACCGCAATTATGTATAAGTAGTCAGAAGCAACACTCAGGTAGTCAGATTGAACAATCAACTATCATTTACTAGAACACTATTACTAGATGCTCTTTACAGCAACTCTTATAACTTCTCTCACGAATCTTTGCATAACCTGTTGAATCTAACAACCTATTGTTACTTCCGACAAACCTACGTTGGATCCTACCGTAACAAGCTTTACAGCAACTCTTACGACTCCTCTCACGAATCTTTGCATAACCTATCGAATCCGACAACCTATTGTTACTTCCGACAAACCTACGTCGGATCCCACTATAACAAGTAGTAGCAATTGCTTCTAATTGTTACTAACCCTCCTTAAGCTTAAAAAGCTAAAATTGCAATATTTAAGATAGAGCAACTTTAGAAGGAGCTTAGTGGAAGGAATTATGTTCCTTTTACTAATAAAGAACTTAAAACTATATACTAATTCTATAAATTTTACTGCTAAAATCTAGATTTTTAGATTTAAAAAAGGGATCTTATACTTTAGAAGAAAAGAAGCTTATTACTTTATTTTGCTTACTATAAATTTATTAATAAATAGCTTAAATTATATAACTAACCTAAGCTAGTAGAACTACCTTCTTACTAAAATACTATTAATGCTCTTATAGTATAGTAGGTATAGAGGTAGGTTAATAGAATTATTAATAAGGCTAAATCTACTAAACTTCTTATAGATTTACTAATAGTAATACTAAAAGGAAAAGCTAAAGCTAGATTATCTAGATCTAATAGCTTAGGAGATACTATCTATAAAGCTAGTGCTAGTTCTACCTAAAATATTAAAGGAAAGTAAGTATAAAGATCTAGATTTATACTACTTACTAAAGACCTAGATCTATTAAATATACCTTAAACTACTAAAAAGAACTTACTAATTAAAGAACTAACTAAAATCTTACTACTTTTATAGGCTTATTAAAGGTTTTATACCTTTAAGCTAAAGTATAAAGTAAAGGAAGCAGTAAATCTACTTAAAAAAAAGAACCCCTTATTAAAATAGCTTATAGGTTTTTCTATAGAAATTAGTAAGTAAATTAGTAGAATTAAAGAAGAATTAATTAATAAAATTAGTAAATTATAGAGAGAATTAAATAATAAAATTACTGCTCTTTAGGTAGAGTAATAATACTTAGCTTAAAAGATAAAAACTATACTTAAGCTTTAGGATAAATATAATAGATAATACTATATTTAATAAGGCTTCTAGCTTAAGAATTATAGGTAAAGGGCTTTTAATTCTTACTTACCTCTAAAAAATAACTAGAACTAAAAGTAAAGTTAGAAGCAACCCTTAAGTAAAAGAAACTATATAATATAGAGATACCTTAAACACTTTAGTACTTTTCTAAAAGAATAAAAGCTACTATAATTTCTAAAGAATCTATTAAAGTAATACTATAATAGTAAAGCTAAGAAGAGCTAAGATACTAAAAAAGACTAAGATTAAGTATTTAGTAACTTTAAATATTAGTATATAAATTAATAAGTACTATACTATATTAAAAACAATAATCTCTAGCTAAATCTAGTAAATAAAAGGCTAAATCTATATTAAGAATAGAATAACTAAGGCAATATATAGTTTTAAACCTCTAAGAAATAGATAGATTCTATATAGAAAATTACTAATATTAGTTACTTTAAACTCTTTAACAATAGAAATATCTATAAGCTAATTTTATATAAAGAAAAGTACACTATTTTCTATAATATAGAGCTATAGATTTAAGCTGTTAAAGACTACTATAGCTATAGTGCAATTAATGCCTAAGAAGCTATTTACATTAAGCTCTAAACTCTCTTTAAAAGGAATATATTAATATAGTATAAGTAGCATCTAGATTACTATAAAAAAATAGCTATTTTTAGCAGTTTAAACTCTATTTATACTGCTATCTATAAAGAATTTAGTATATAGATCTAGAATGTAATAATATAGCTAAATTTAACTAAGTTTATAGAGTAAAATATAATTAAAGAAAAATTATTTAGGGAATTTACCTCTAGAGTATTTTAATATACCTATATAAATAGTAAAACTATAGATCTTTAGCTCCTTTTAAGACTCTATTATAAGCTATACCTAGAATTATAATAGCTATATTTAATTTTAATAGTAAAAGACCTAAGATCTATATATATTACTATAGTAAATAATAAGGTTAAGGATCTATAAGAATACCTTAAGGATTTAAGAAAACAATAAAAGTTAGAAGACTATAAGAAAGATATTAATGCTTACTATACTTAGAGTAAATCTAATAGTAAAAACTCTAAAAATAATAAAGTAGCTTAAGGTAATTAAGCTAACTAAAATAGAAGCAATAGTTAATTTTAGTTCTAATCTTTATTCTATAAAAATTACTAGAATAATTATACTTAATATTTACTGTAAAACTAAAGAAATTAGCTATTAAGAGAGCAGTAACTCTAGCCTTAATAGAACTAGGATTTAAAGGCTAGCTAGAATTATTAGCTAGAGCTATAGTATCTTTAGTAGCTTTAATGTTTCTAATAATAGAGCCTACTATAGAATAATAAGGAATATACCTATATAATAATATTTAAAGATAAATCTAACTAAAAAGACTATAAAAAGTACCTTAAAAGCTATAGATATTAGCTAATAGAAGAAGAAGAAATAGTTAATACTAAGGAACTACTAATTAGCCTAGAATCTAACTTTATTAAAACCTATTTTACTAAAAGTAAAGAAAAGTAAAAAAAAAAGGTTTAAATAAAGGTAAACTAAAAGAATTTATAAAGAATCTAGATAGAGTAAGTAGTTAAAGCAGTTATAAAGCTATAGCTTATTAAATCTAGTATTTTAAAGTTAAATTCCTTTCTAAAGATTTTTATTTAATTCTATAATAAAGAACTATTATATTAAATCTACCTAAATACTAAAACCTCTTTAGTGCTAGTTAATAAAGTATAGTTAACTTAGTTTAGTTAGAATATAAAATAGGCAAAAATAGAGCTAAAACTAGTTACTAAAGTGCAATTGTTCTTCTATATCTCTAAGATAGCTACATTTAACTTCTATATCTCTAGATCTATATATAGCGTGCTTATAACTAGCTATTTTACAGTTATAGCTAATGTAATAAGTAACCTAAAACTAAAGCTTCTTCTAGGTTTAACCTTTCTCTATAATTATAGTGTTAAAATTAATTTTATCTGCCCTAAAGCTACTATTAGGTTTATTTATAATATAGTTATAGAAATAGGTATCTTCTAGCTAATTTTAAAGATTCTATATTAGAATATAACAGCAGTATAAGCTATAATAATTCTACTAAAATTGTAGAAGTATATTCTAGTTAAATAGAAGGAGGTACTAGCTAATAAAAAGGCTACTGCTTACTATATATACTTAAAATCCAACCTTATTCTAGATATATTGCTTAGTATAACTAACTAGAAATAAATAGTAGCCTATAACTATTTAGATAAATTTATTATAATCTAAAAAAATTAAAAGGTTGCTTATCTTTAGTATAATAAAGAGCTTAAAGCTAACTATATAATTATAAACCTATTTAATTTATATATATATTTTTCTAAGGATATTACACCTAATAATAGTCTATTGCCTATAGAAGATTATAAGATATAGGAAAAAGGTAATAGTAGTAGATTTAACTCTAAGAAAGTTAATAATAGTATCTTTATATATAGAATCTCTTATTCTAAGGATATACTATATATTTATAATAAATATAAGGTTAAGGTAGAAAACTTAAACCTAAATATTACAGCTAAACTTATTAACTTAATAGATAAATACAATATTTATTGTAATAGAGGTATTATTCCTATACCTAAAGACTAGTATATAAAAGTAAATCTAGTAAATAGATAGTAGAAGCAGCTAAAACCTATTTAAATCTACCTACTAGAAGCTAAAGATAAAGCTAAATTAAATAAGGTTTATAATAAGCTATATTTAAGTAGAAAGATATTATATTTAAACAACCTAGTAGCTATAGCCTACTTTACCTTTATAGTGTAGATTAAAACCTTAACAGAAAGAAAAGAATAAGTTATAGTTAATATAAAGCTACTTAATAGTGTAGTAATACTAAATATATACCCTTTACTAAATTAATTAAATATTATAGTAGATATATATAGTAAGAAGATATTTTTACTCTTTAATATATTAAGGTTTTTCTACTAGCTTTCTATTAAATAAGAGCACTAATCTTATATAGTAGTAATATTAAAATAAGGATTAAAAGTATTAAATATAGCGCTTATAGGCTTTAAGAATATACTAGCTTTTACTTAATAGTATATAAACTAATTATTTTAAAAGCATTAGTATTTTATATAAATTTATATTAATAACATTATTATATTCTTTAACTTTACTAAAGACTACCTTATATACCTTAATATAGTCTTATTAATTCTAGAGAAAAATAAGTTAATAATAGCTATAAAGAAGTTATTTATAGGCTATTTAGCTATTTAGCTGTTAGGTTTTATTGTTAATAGTAATAAAATTATTAATATAAATAATAAACTAAAAGCTTTTTAAAAACTTAAGTTTCTAGTAGATCTTATAAATCTAAAGACCTTTATTAATATAGCTAGCTTTTTATAGAAAAGTATTCTATAGTTTAATATATAAATTTACTTACTATAGAAATAAAAGACTACTTTACTATAAAAGCTTTATAAGAAAGGCTTAGCTAATAGTTTACTAAAACTAATATACTAAAAGAAAGCCTAAAAAGTAATATTTTTACTAAAACTTAAGGAAAAAAAGGTATTTTAAGAGATAAAGGTATACCTTAATAAAAATACTATTCTATAGCACTATAACTTTAGTAAGTATTTATTCTTTAAAGTTAATGCTTATAAAGAAGAATTTAGGCTCTTTATTTTTTAGCTTATAGGTAAATAGAATAATTATAGTATACTTAGTAAAGATATTAAAAATAATTAGCTTTAACTAATTCTTTTTCTCTTAAGATATACTTTTAACCTAAAGAAACGCTATAGATTAACTAAGGTAAAAGTAACTATAATTATATAAAGTGTTTAAAAGCTATAGAAAATAGTTTAATTTAACTACTATACTATTAATATTATTATAAACTACTTATTAGTAAAAGGGATTATTAAATATACCTTACTTACTACAATAGATCTAGATAAAGTTAACCTAAAATTAGCTAAAGTAGCTAATTATTTATTGCAATTTAACTTAAGAGTCTTCTATATACTAAAAGTGCTAAATATAGTGCTAAATACACTCTTTAAGTTACTAGTTATAGTTTTATACTAAAAGGAGGCTTATAATAGTAAATTTAATAAGCTTAATATAAATACGTTTTTCACTAAAGAATTTAGCGCTATAGTAGTATTAAATAAAGGTTTAAAAGAGAAAATTATTTAAGGCTATAGTTTTAATCTAAAGCTTAGTAGAATTATAGAAGGTATTAAAAACTTTTGTAAAAAGTAGAATTAGTAAAATTAATAATAAAGACTAAGGATTCTACTATATAGATAAACTCTATAAGATAATAGACTTTTATACTATTATAATAGAAAAGGCCTATTTTAACTATATATACCTATAAAGGTTATAGAATTTATTCTTAAAATAGTCTATAACAATTAAAACTATTTTAGTGCCTATAGAATAGCAGTAGAATTGTAGGTAGTTTACTTTCTATAAATATATAAGTGTATTTAAACCTATATTACTTACTGCTATATCTATAAAAAAAACGCAATTAACTGCAGTAAGCTACTAAAAGAATTAAGGTTGTTAGAGTTAGTTTTAATGCCTTTCTATATAATTTTACTTAATTTTATTACTAATATACCTAAAGTTAGCTTAATAAATACTTTATAGTAAAAAGATAAATATAGCTTCTATAACTTACTGTATTTAGTAAATTACCTATTTAGTAAGTAAATAATCCTTATACTTAAGTATATAATATATATAGTAGAAATTTAGGTAGAACTGCTCTTATAAATACTATATTTATTAGACTAAAGCCTTCCTAAGTAGATTATAAGTAACTAAGATCTAAAGTTTATTTCTAATATTTAAAGAAGTATATTTACCTAAATTAGAAGTAAATTGCTTATAGCTATAGCTTACTACCTATAGATAGATAAAACAGCTAAATAGAAGAATTAAATAGTTATTATTACTGTTTAATACTATATAGTTATAAATCTAGATACACTATAGACTATAATACTTCTAGTACTATAGCACTAACTTAATAATATAGTAGCAGCTAGTATAGAGATTTCCCTTAATAAACTTATATATAGTTTCTAATTAACTACTGTTGTTAATTTAATTTAATTAAATAACGTTCTTAGCAATAGAATAAATATAAGTAATATAGCTATACTTTAGAAGCTATATTAGTAAGAGGTAGAAACAGCTATTAGTATAGTAAATGCCTTAAGTAAGATTAAATATAACGCCTAGTATAAGCTTATTAATATTAAAGTAAAGAATATAGTTTACCTATAATTACACTAAGGATATATACTTCTAGAAAAGCTAAAAAAGAAATAGTCTCTTTAATAAGTAGAGCTATATAAGGTTCTTATAAAAGTAAGCTTATTGTTATTTTACTTAGATTTCTTACTAGATTTATATATATATTTAGTAGTATTAATAGCTTACCTTTAGAAGCTAAGATAAAGTAAAAACCCTTTTAACTAGAAAGAGTAACTGCTACTGCTAATTACAATAGAAGGGTTTAGTATAGAGAACTATTAGGAAATTAAGCAAATTTATACCTATTAAATCTAATGTTTCTGCAGTAGATTAAGTAAGCTATATTTAGAATTCCTTATATAATAGAAAGAGTTCTTTACTAAAGATAACTAATAGATTTCTAAAGATAAGCTTAAAGTTAATACTTTTAAAATTATAAATAAATATCTATAGAAGTACTTTATAAATTAAGAAAAAGAGTATTAACATTATTAAAAGGGTAATATAGCCTACTAAAAAACCTTAAATTAGCTAGTAAAAGCTTACTACTAACTCTTTTCTTTATAAGTCTTAATTTTCTTTATTATATAATAAATTGTTTAAATCTCTTAGTATTTCTTTCTTTATTTCCTTATTTATTATTATTAGAACTATTAAAATTAATCTATATTATAGAATTATAGAAGGTTAAAAAGAAAACACCTATAAATCTATATACTATTGTTTTAATCTACTTTTTCTATAAATTTACCTTTACTTTTATAAATTTTTATACTTTTTACTATATAACCTTTTTCTTATACCTTTATATATTATAAAGTCTTTATAAATTTATTAATACTATTATAGCTACTGCTCTTTTTATTCCCTTAAGCTGTTATTTAGCTACTTTTAACAGTTAAACACTAAAATACTACGCTAAGGGCAATAGACTGCTTATAGAGTAAATTCCTATAGCCTATAGAACTAACTAGCCTCTATAGAGCTACTTCTAGCCTTTTCTATTCTCTCTATAGAAAATCTACTACTATTATTCTTTTCTTTTAGTAGTTTAGAATTATTAATTCTAGTAAACCTAAATAGCTTATTCTAAGAAGAGAATAACAATAGTAACTACACTTAAGCTATAATACTACTACTATTTAAATCTAAAGAAGAATATATTACTTCTAATATATATATTAATTATAACAATAGTTTTAACGCTAAAAGTAAAGGTTTTAAGTTTAAGGAGTAGAAATATAACTATAAAGGTAATATAGTAGCTATAGAGCTAAATAATATTAAAACTTATCTTATATTACTTAATTTCTACTGCTTATATAGCACTTTTAGTAGGCTTAGAAGTGCTAAAAGCACTCTAAAAGTTAATAAGTTTATCTTTAGCACTATTTCTATAGAAATTAAAGATAATATTAATATTACTAATATAGAGCTTATTACAGAAGACTATAGTTAGTATTGCTATACTAATAGAGCTAAAGAAAAGGTATAGAATATAGAAAATACTATTTACACTTATACCTATAAATTTACCCTTAAAGGCAGTATAATAGATAAAACTAGCATTAAGGTCTCTAAAGACAATATATATTACTTACTCTAGTAGAATATAGTAATATATATCTTTAGAATTTATAATAACTATAAAGTAAAGCACTAGAACTAGCAATATAAAGGTAAAGATACTAAGGCATCTATAGGTAACGCTAAAGTAGCTAGAAGAGGCAAGATATAGGTAAAAGCAGCAGCTACTATATACTATAGTAGCAATATAGTAAAAAGAGATAAGGAAACTATTACTGTAGATTTATCTATTAGTCTACTATTATAGGCAGTATTACTTACTATTTACTTCTTTAATAAATTTAGTAGAATTAATAGCACTATTGTAGGTACCTTAGCTAGTATTAGCTATATAGACTTACTCTTTATTCTATTAGCTAAGGTGTAGTTCTAAACTTAGTGTAATAGTCTCTTTTAGGAAAAGTGTAAATTTAACGCTAAGGAAATAATTAAAGCCTACCTTAAGAATACTTCTATAGGTAGTAACGCTATATAGAAGTAACTTAACCTCTATATTACTAAAATTAATAAGTTAAATAAAAAGATTAACTAGGTTAAAATAAAGGCTAAAGGAGGTCTATTTAATAAGTAGTTTAATAAATTATAAACTGCTATCTACAGTATATATAACTAACTAAATAGTATAAGTTAATTTAATAAAGGTATTAATAATGTTATTAATAAAAATAAAACCTTACTAAAGGTTGCTAGCAATATTAATATACTATAGGCAGAAAATAGACGCTTATAATATAAAATTAACTATATTTATATAGACTTCTTAGAACACTTAGCTAACTAGCCTATTGCTATATAAAGCCTCTTTAGTAATAGATTTAGCACTATTTAATGTAGAAGAAGTGCTTAGTTTATACTAATTAATCTAGCTTTAATGCGTTTCTCTCTATTAATTCTATAAGAAATACCTTCTATAGTAAAGCTAATGCTAACTAAGGTAAAAACACTAACTAAGAGGCTAGCTGTAAGTAAACTAGTAGAAACGCCTATTAAGTGTAAAACTAATACCTTCTAGGTAAAACTCTCCCTAAAGCTACTAGAAACGTCCTTTAGCTTTACTTTCTAGAGAGAACTAATAGCTTACTATAACTAACTAACAATTTACTACTATTAAGGATGCTTAAGGATTAGAATAAGCTGTATATATAAAGAGATATATCCTAGAGGGACTTAATAGAAAACTAGCTTTAAGATAGATTAATTTTTAATACTTTTAACACTATATAGAACAAGCTTGCATAAGGAATATACTATATAGATTCAATAAATTAGCTTTATTATATAAGATTAATTTATAGGATTTAATATTATTTAGGATAATTTTACGTAACTTTACTTATATATAGGTTATAGAATAAGCTTTAACGCTCTATTAGGTTTAAGGAAATCTATTAATTTAATATATAGATTTAATAGTTACTAGATTATAAGTGTAATTTAGGTATTATAAGTGTATAGAGAAAAATATATAAATGTAGCAACCTACGCTGCAGATTGCACTACAACAACAATAACAATATATACTTACGCAATAATACAATAACTACCTTTTTGCGCCTTTTATAACAGCTAAATTAACGAGTTATTTAGTTTAATCTAATATACCTTCTAATAACTAACAATTAATTTTAGAACAGCTAGAACAGCTAATCTTTTTTGTAGAAGCAGCACTTATTACAGGATAATTATATAGACCTATAGGTTACTAGTGTATGTAACTGCAATTATATATAAGTAGTTAGAAGTAACACTTAGGTAGTTAGATTAAACAATTAACTATTATTTACTAGAACACTATTACTAGATGCTCTTTACAGTAACTCTTACGACTCCTCTCACGAATCTTTGCATAACCTATTAAATCTAACAACCTATTGTTACTTCCGATAAACCTACGTTAGATCCTACCGTAACAAGCTTTACAGCAACTCTTACGACTCCTCTCACGAATCTTTGCATAACCTGTCGAATCTAACAACCCATCGTTACTTCCGACAAACCTACGTCGGATCCCACCGTAACAAGTACTTAAGGCTAAAGCTTTAACTAAAACTAAGTTTAATAGTTTAAATATATATTATATAAGCTAGCTATATATACTTTATATTTCTCTTAAGATAATATATCTAAAAGAGGTATAATAAATTTTTTGTCTAGTGTATCTTAATAAAACTTACACTAGTTACGCTCTATATATATATAGCAGAAGATTAATAGATATTTAAGATGCTTTTACTATATATATATTAAATACTTTTTATATAGGTAATTACTTAAGTCTATAAGTATTTTATTAGTATATAGCTGCTAAATAAGTTCTATATATTTACCTCTTACTTACTTTATATTTATATTATAAGTAATAGCTTAAACTTTACTTAATAAGCTAAGGTATATATAGTTAATATAGTGTTATTTTATAATAGTACTACTTATAGCACTAAGATATTTAAATATTATAGAGAATATCTATATTATATAAGATTAGTATATTATATATAGAGAGTATATATAGAAGATATACTTACTTATAGCTAAATACTGTTTAGCTTATAGTAATAATATATATAAAGGTTTTTTACACTATTATTTATTAACTAGAGGTATATATAAAAAAGAAAGTTATATATACTAAATATCTCTTTATTATATATAGAATATATAAGAATATTTATATTGCCTTTAATTTATTAAAAAGAGAGGTTAATTTAGATATATTAAGTAGTTATAAAAGCTTTTACTTATTGCTATAAGTATAGAATAATATAATAGTTATTTAGTCTCTATATATAAATATTATAAATTTACTGCTAGTTTAAGTCTTTAATTTAGTTAAAGTACTACTCTTATATAGTGCTTATTAATTTTGTTTAGTATATAGTATATATATACTCTTTATATACTTACCTATAAGCTATACTTTAGCTAAGTATTATAAAAGGTAGGTTTAAAGAATTAGTACTTATACCTTATTCTTATAATTAAGAGCTAAATATAGCTGCTAAATATAATTCTTTTTATAATAGTATAAAATTAAGAATAATATAGAATTAAGATATAGTTTCTCTATATTTATAGTTTAGTAAATAAGCTATATATAGTCTAGAGGTATATATATACCTAGTATATAGCTACTATATACTTATAAGATATTAGAGTTAAAATATTGTTATATTATATAAGAGCTATAAATAGAGCTTCTTAAATATTATATAGAATATTTTTAGGTAAAAGTAGTATATAATTATATATTCTATATATTAATAATATAAAAAAAGGGAAATCTTTTTATATTAAAAGATATAAAAAAGTTAAATTTAATACTATAGTAATACTGCTTAAAAGTAATATATTTTATATAGTAAAAGACTATTATAATTAGTATATAAATAATATATTAAGGATATATATATACTATATTGCTTTCTTTTTATATATAATATATTCTAAAA
>JFHB01000162.1:0-70826 GCA_000729835.1 Atkinsonella hypoxylon
ATTTTATTTTAACTAAAGAGGCTACTTAGCCTTTACTCTTTTTCTTTTATTTTTTATTTTTTAACTTAATTTACACTTAATCTTTTAGTAAATTTCTAGTAGTTTTAATGTTTAAAGGAAAAAATAAGGAATATTAACTACTATAAAGAGAGAAAGATTTTTATAAAGAACCTTTTAAAGCCTTAAAAGAATAAATAGTTAATCTACTTAATCTTTACCCTAGAATATTATAAAAGAAGTATTATAGTAAATTTAACTATAGTTACTATAACCTTTTGTAAATTACTACTTATAGCTTACAGTAGTAAAGCTACTTTAGATATAATTACTGTATAAGCTACTATAAATATTCTTAAGAGAGGTATAGCTATAGAATAAAAAGTAAATATATTCCTTAAATAAGGTAACTATTTAAAGATATATATTAGTGCAATAGAAGTAAAATATACTATTTTCCTTACTAAAGAATAAGATTAAAAGAGCTTTATAGTGCTCTTAATAGTTAGTAAGTATATAATAGAAATATCTATAAAAATAAGCTATTTTAGTTAAAATAAAGATAAAGTTCTTAACGTTTAATTCTAGTGTAACCTTATATAAAAGAGAGCTTTCTCTTATAGTACTATTAATAAACTAAGCCTTAAGATTCTAATTATAAAAGAATTTAATAGCTCTTAGAGGTATATTAAGTATAGAATTTTATTAAAAAGCAACTTTAGTGTATATTAAGTATTTACTAGCGCTAATATTATTGCCTTTATAGACTTAAAGCTTAAAGGTAAATTTATACTAAAGAGGTAAGGTTTATTAATATAAAAAGAGAATAAAAGTCTAATTAAAAGCTTTTTTATAAAAGACTTACTATATTAATAAGTATTATTAAAGAAAAGATATTTATTTAAATATTCTAAAAGAGAGTAACTTAATAAAAGAGAGCAGTAAAAGGGATTCTTTTGCTAATAATATTCTATATATTTATAAGATCTTTATGGTTTTAAGGAAGCTTTTTAGCTATAATTAAATAATTAAAGGTACTAATAAAAACAATAAGAAAGAGGCTATATAGAAAGGTAGTTATAAGAAAAAAGAAGAAAAATAAATATAATTAGTTAAAGAGAATATTATAAATTACTTAATAAGTTTATAGCTATTAGAGTTTTAGTATATATTTACTATTAGCCTTTACTAAATTATAATAATTATAAATAGCTATTAACTAAGGATTTATTAAGATAATACTAGCTATAATATAGCCTATATTTCTACTTTCTCTCTCTCTTTATTCCTTTATTCTTATAATATTTTTATTATAAGTATTTACTTAAGCTCTTTTTTACCTTTAATTTTTTAAAAGCTATTTAATCTTTACTATTAAGATAGAAAATAAATACTAAGGACCTATTTTTAAGACTAACTTTAGAGTTATATATAAGAGATAAATATATTACTTTAGAACATTAAGGAACCTACTAATATACTATATTATAGTGTAAGTCTATAAGCTAGTTAGTAATTTCTTTTATATAAAAGAGTAAGATTAAGTAGATTTACCTCTTAAAAAGCTCTATAAGCGCTAGCTGCCTCTCTTCTAGTAACATTTTAAGTAGCCTCCTTTTAGCTTACTACTTTATTAGGATTATAATTTAGATAACTTTAGGCTTATAGAATTAATATAGCCTAACTAGAGTTCTATAATCTAGTTTAATTATCTTAATAATATTTATAGCTTTCTAATAAAGTTCTTTAAGTAAGAGATTTATTGTAAATAGTTAAATTAATTTTAGCTTACTACTATAGCAAAAATTATTACTTATAGGATTAAATATATAGTAGTTATCTTTAAGGAGTCTTTTATAATTAATATAGAAGAGATAAACTAAAGTAAGATTATAAGACTTATAAATTAAAAGGTATATAGAATTAAAGATAGATTTTAACTTATTTTCTACTGTTATAATATAAGCTATAACTCTTCTGCTTTATACAACAAAATAAGTAGGTAAAGGCTTATTATTAGCTTTCTTTTCTTTAATAACTACTAGATTTATTTTATCTTTAATTGCTTAAAGGAATACTATTATTACTTTAATACTAAGCTTAAGAGCAGAATTAAAAGGTTTAAAGCTATAGTCTATAGTTAAGTATAGACTTTATAGCTTCTTTAGTATTTATACTTATTCTAGGCAATTTTAGTGCCTTATTATAAGCAAAAGAGTAACTAGAAATATAGATATACCTATTTATTCTTCTTAATATAGACGCTTTATTATTTAGTTAAGTATTTTCTAATTAATCTTATTAGCAACAGCTTATACAATATACCTTACACTTAATATAGTAACTATAGAATTACTTAAATATTAAAGAACGAATTTAAACTATACCTTTACAACTAAGTTATAACTAATAACTCTATTAATTAGTCTTATAACTACTATAAAGGTACTAATAGAGTTATAATAGTTCTATATATAATAGCAGTAAATAAGCTTAGTTTTATAAATAAGTATATAGTTATTAAAAAAGCTAAAACTATAGGCTTTAACCTTAGCTATCTCTAGGAAAATACTATAAAGTATTTTATCTTAAAATATTACTTATAAATAACTAGTAGTAGAATTTCTATTCTAAAGAAGCTTAATATCTAGAAATTTACCTTAAGTAATTATAATTAAGTAATTAAATAGTTAATAGAGGTTAATAGATAAATGCTTATATAACTTTAGAAGAATTAATTTATTACTACTGTTTAGTTTAATAGTAATTCTATTATCTATAATAGAACTATTAAAGCAGTAATAGCAGTAAGGGAACAGTATTTATATTCTTTAATATAAATAAGTAAGCCTAACTAAGCTTTTATATATTATAAGCTACTCCCTTTTGCACAAAAGAAGTCTTTAATTATAACGTTTAAGGTGCTACTATAGCTTATAACTAATTTATAAAGCTCTTTATTGTTACTACTACTAAATAATTTAGAGGTTTTTACTAGAATTTCTAGTATACTATAAGATCTTATATAAGAAGATTAAATAGAATCTTATAGTAAAGACTAGCTTCTATAATAATTAAGGGACTTAAAGTATTAGCTACTATTTTTACGTTTTATAGAACTATTAGTGTAAAAGTAGAAGTTTAAGTAAAGGAATAAAGAGGTTATAAGAGCAGTAAAATAAACGCTTAAAGCTAAAGAATACTATACTATAAAGGATTAAATAGAAGCATTAGCTTAAAGATATATTGCTAAACAGCCTATAATAGCCTATAATTTTATTACTAATATAAACCTTAATGTTATACTGCTAGCTCTTTTATATTTTAGTGCTTAGTAAGAGATAATTAAGGTAAATAAAAGATACTAATTAATTATATCTAGAATAACTAAATAAAGTATAAATCGCTAAAAAAGAGTTACTTATTGTAAAGGAAAACGCCTAGCTGTAAGAACACTATTGCTAGTAAAAGAAACACTACTATATACGCTAAAGACACTAAAGCTATTATAAGAGATAAAGGGATTAGAACTTTAGAATTAAGGGAATTAGCTAAAAGGTTAAGTTACTTATAAGTCTTACTTTATAAGCTTATTTATAACTAAGGAGGTATTATATTGTAGTAGAGTTACTCCCTTATATTCTTATATTAGCTTTATAAGGGATACTATTTATAGATTTTCCTTATAAGAGTGTATATTGCCTAAATATATAGATAGTTTTAAGGAAGGAAGTAAGAAAGTATATATAGCTTTTACTAGCTCTTTTTAGCCTTTATCTCTTTTAATTAATTAATATATTTTAGTCTACTTTAATTTATAATACTTAACACTTAAGAAATCTTACTTTACTACTAGTAATACTTTCTATAATACTTTAATATATTTAGCTCTTTTTATGTGTATATATCTTTTAAGCTACAACTAATATTTTATTTCTGCCTTTTTAAACTATTTAATCTTCTTACCTGCTATTGTTTAATAGTATATATAAATAAATATCTTGCTCTTTACTAATTCTCTTCGATCTTAACGTACGCTGCATTGTTACTTGTCTTGGTGTAGGCTGCATGGTTATTTAGGGATTTGGTTTTAAGGCGACAAAATGGCACTAAAAGGAACAGGCAAGGGAAAGAGCACAAGCCCTAAAAGGGGTAGTGGTTCTAGTACACCAGCTAATCTAGCTGCTGCTACTAGCTTTCCTAGTCCAGCAAGGTCCCTCCCTTAACTAGTAGATTTATCTTCTAATAAAGAAGATTATACAGCTAAGAAGGCTCTAAAGGAAGCTAGATTAGCTTTTAAAAGAGTAGTGCAAGTCTATAATGTTTAAGCTAATCTAAAAGCTTAAATAGATAAGCAATAAGAGACCCTAAATAGATTTATTAGGTATAGTGAAGCAAAATAAAGCTAAAATAAAGATAATATAGCTAATTTACTAAGTAAATTAGATACTATAATTACATCTATAGGTAATCTCTCTATAGGGTCTCCCTCTAAGGTAGTAGATTCTATTACTTCTAAAAGAGCTTCTAAAGTCTCTTTTAAAGCCCCTAAACCTTCTAGTTCTAATAGTGCTACTTTTCTGCCTACTTTTAATAAAGGCACTATAAAAGAGTTAAATAAGAAGGTCTACTTAATTCTAGAGGCTGCTAAGCTAAAAGGTCCTAAAAATTTTAAACAGTAGAAGCAAGCTTTAACTATTTAATTTAAAGCACTAGGATTCTCTTAATTTATTAATAATTCTAGTATAGCTAGTACTTTAGTAGATTTAGAATAAGCTATTATCCTTATAATTATAAGAGATAGTTACTAATCTAGACCTTAAGCTGCTATAAGCTAGCATAAGTCCTCTATAGATGCCTATAACGTTCTAGTTAGGCAGTATTTGCAGAGTGCTAAAATATAACGTAGTACACTATATACTAGTTATTATAACTTATCGTTTTCGAACTATAAGGGATCTTTAGAGGCCTTTAATGCTGAATTTAATAATTTACTAGCTAGATTACAGCTCTATAGTGTAGCTATTAATCCTATCGATTAGGTAAATTATTATATTAATGCTTTAAAGAAGACCTTCCCTAGCTAGGATGAAAGGCAGCGATATTCTATTAGAGCTGCTAGAGCCTAAGGTCTTTCTGTAAAAATGCTTGTTAAAAATAAGCTACCCTGTATAGCCTATTTTTATGCTTGCTAGTTGCCTGTTAGTTGCTCTATCACGTGACCCTAACTAGGTCTTGTTACGTTGATTTTTGGTAGAGATATCGCTGTTACTAGATGCAAAACATCTAGAATTAACTAAGGCAAAGTTGCCTAACCTATAGTCAGCTTTAACTGCGATTTTCTCTACAACTAGCAATAGTAGAAATTCAAGAAGTATACTATTTAAAAGCTAAGAATTAGGGCTATTTAATAGTATAATTGTTGGATAGAGTTGCCTATAAGGGTTGCTTATTATTAGTAGAATTTATTAAATTGTGCATATAGGCGTCTTATTTATATAGCTGTAAGTCGATTTTTTTGTTTTTATATAGTAAATCTTTTTACAGAAATTATAAAGTAGCCTATAAGCCCCTTCTAGCGACTATAGCCTGCTAATATAGTTAGTAGGTCTATAAGGGACTAGAAAGATTTAAGATTCTACTCTTACTAAGTTTGTTACAGCGCTCTTAATATAAAGATACTACTATTACAGTTATCTATTGCCTCTACGTAATCTATACTATACACTACAGCTTAATTTAGGCCGCTGCTGCTTCCACTACGTAATAATTGCTAGAAGCAATTACAGGTGCTAAATATAAGAGACCACTACCCTCTTCTATCTAGTCCTGTAATCCCTATTATTTTTAATAGGTTATAAGCCTAGAAGACCTATCTGCAAGCTGTTAGCCCGCTAAAATCTACTATTGTGTACTATATTACCCACTAGAAGCTATATTGAGACCTGCGCTAGCAGCTATTGCTGCCAAAAATTAGTAGCTTGCTGGAAGCTATTAACACCTGCTGCACATACATCGCCAGCCACTATACTAGTGTTTTTATTCTGCCCACCCTGTGCCTCCTGCACTCTATACACCCTATGCATACACACTCTTAAAGCTATTCTCAATAGCTAGGTTCTATTGTTGCGCAACATTATTATATATACATTTGCATATATTACATTTGCACTGCAAATCGTTTTATTAGGCACTGCTTAATTAATTATTTCTATTAAGAAATAAGCTTAGCGCTGCACTACATCGCTTGTTGTTGTTGTTATATTGTGCACCCTATACACCCTTATTAGTAGCTATACTACAATTTGTAGTGCACGCCTAATAGCTCTTGTTGCAGATATTCCTGTGTTTTCGGTTGCAGAATTAATTTATGTAGTAATCCCACTAGTTAGGATTTTGAAGTAGGAATTAGCTAGATATCCCTAAATTAGCTGTGCCTAGGTCTCTACTAATTTATTAGAACCTAATTAGAGAAGAATCTCCTGAATTTTTTAGCTGAAAATAGCTAAGACCTATGTTTTATGCCCCTTGCGACCGCTTGTTAATCTAGTCTGCTATATAAATTGTATGTGTATATAGATCGCAATATAACGCAGCCTTTAGAGCCTGTTATACTTATTACAAAAGAAATTAGAGAAAAATCTCAGTATAATTTCTAAAGATATAGGGTACTTCTAGGCCTATAATAGAGCAATCTATTAATATCTAGTAGAGGTTATTACTGTTATTTACTACTATTTCCACTGTAATTTAGCTATAATTAGCTATAAAAGAGCGTTAAATTAGCTACTTTTTAAACCCTTAAAATAGCACTAAAAGGAACAGGTAAGGGAAAGAGCACAAGCCCTAAATAAGGTAGTAGTTCTAGTATACTAGCTAATCTAGCTGCTGCTACTAGCTTTTCTAGTCTAGCTAGATCCCCCCCTTAGCTAGTAGATTCCTCTTCTAATAAAGAAGATTATACAGCTAAGAAGGCTCTAAAAGAAGCTAGATTAGCTTCTAAAAGAGTAGTGTAAGTCTATAATGTTTAAGCTAATCTAAAAGCTTAAATAGATAAGCAACAAGAGACCCTAAATAGATTTATTAGGTATAGTAAAGCAAAATAAAGCTAAAATAAAGGTAATATAGCTAATTTACTAAGTAAATTAGATACTATAATTATATCTATAGGTAATCTCTCTATAGAGTCTCCCTCTAAGGTAGTAGATCCTATTACTTCTAAAAGAGCTTCTAAAGTCTCTTTTAAAGCCCCTAAACCTTTTAGTTCCTCTAATAGTGCTACTTTTCTGCCTACTTTTAATAAAAGCACTATAAAAGAGTTAAATAAGAAGGTCCACTCTATTCTAGAGGCTGCTAAACTAAAAGGCCCTAAAAATTTTAAACAGTAGAAGCAAGCTTTAACTATTTAATTTAGGGCACTAGAATTCCCTTAATTTATTAATAATCCTAGTATAGCTAGTACTTTAGTAGATTTAGAATAAGCTATTATTCTTATAATTATAAGAGATAGTTGCCAATCTAGACCTTAAGCTGCTATAAGCTGGCATAAGTCCCCTATAGATGCCTATAACGTTCTAGTTAGGCAGTATTTACAGAGTGCTAAAATACAACGTAGTACGCTATATGCTAGTTATTACAACTTATTGTTTTTAAACTATAAGGGATCTTTAGAGGCCTTTAATGCTAAATTTAATAATTTACTAGCTAGATTATAGCTCTATAGTGTAGCTATTAATCCTATTAACTAGGTAAATTATTATATTAATGCTTTAAAGAAGACCTTCTCTAGCTAGGCTAAAAGGCAGCAATATTCTATTAGAGCTGCTAGAGCACAAGGTCTATCTGTAAAAATACTGAATTTACAGTTCCTTATAGCTAACTTATTAGAAGAACAAAGAGATAAAAGCTCCTCTATATCTAAGGCTCTTAGTTATAAAGCTTCTAATTCTAATAGTTCTAATAATAATAAAGCTAACTAAGGAAAGAATCCTCCTAATTAGAAGAAGAATTCCGATTCTAATTCTAATAATTCTAATGCCTCTAAAGATATAGATAAAGCCTCTAAGAATAAGAAGAAGTAGAAGGGCTAAAGAAGAAGTAACAAAAATTCTAGGAATAAGAATAGAGAAGCTGCTTTTGCTATAGGTTGTTATAACCTATCTACTAGCAACCAGAATATTATAGATTCTAATAGTAAATCTAGCAGTTCTAGTAGTAATAATTCTTACGATTTAGATACAGAATCTACTACTAGTAATACTAGTACTACTAGTAATAATACCCCTTCTTTTAACTATTCCAATAGAATAATTAAAAACTCCTTACTATACAATATAGGTTCTACCTATTATATAGTTAACAATAAGGCATTTTTTAGGACTTTTAAGCCTATAAAAAAGGGTAAAACCGCGCCTATTGCTACTAGAGGAGGTCCTATTTATCCTAAAGGACAGGGAACTACTGTATTCTAGGTACTAGTTAGTATAAATCCAGCTAAATACAGGCCTTTAGCTCTAAAGGATGCTCTGTATTGCCTAGGTTTAAATACTAACCTAATTAGTAGTCTAAAGCACTATTTAACAGGGGGCACTCTCCTTAGAAATTAGCTATTTCTAGCTAATAGAAGCTGCTGTAGGCTTCTAAATCCTAAAAAGCATGGTTTCTTCTTACAGCTTAAGGGGCAAGAGACCCCTAGAGTGTGTAAAAACCACGCTAATCTCTCTTATATAGGATTTCTAGCTAGCAATAGTTATAATGGCGGTTATAATGCTAGTTATCCTATAGAGGTTTAAATCCCTTAATAGTCTGGTTTTAATCTAGAGGAATATAGCTGAATCGAGGAATTATCTAACTTTAAAGAAGAAGAAGTAGATAATACCAATAACAATGCTATAGAGCCATTAGCCTTAGTTCCTAAACGGGCTCCTAATTAGATTTCTTCTAATAATAGGGATTTAGAAGGTCTAAATCCTAAGTTGCTGGATATTAGAGGAAATAGCCGTCTAGATCCCTTAAACGAGGCCTATGGTTCTTAAGAGATCTAGCAAGATAGGGAGCAACAGGAAGCTAGCTCTAATAATAATTCTAGTAGTATAAATCCTACTGCTTCTTCTTCCTATAAGAAGCTACTAGAATTAGCTGCTACTTAGCACATTAGATTAAGGCATATAGGACTCCCTTTACTAAAGAAGACTGCTTCTATTACTAAAGGTATTCCTAATTTTACAAAAATCAAGGAAAAGGATTTTAACTGCCTAGCTTGCAACTAAGCTAAAGCTGTTAGAAGACCTAGTAAGCATACTATTCCTAATCCCCCTAGATGTTTAGATATTATAGAGGGAGATACCGTTAAAATAGAGCCTATACTGCACAATAAGAGGCCTTTAGTTCTTTTTTTAATTAATAGAAAATTACGGTATAAGTGGTCTTTTAATCTAGCTAATAAAGAGGGTTCTACTCTCTATAGCTGTATTAAAGGCTTCTTTAAGGAATTAAAAAACCAGTATAACTGCTACCCTAAACACCTTTATTTTAATAGTGGTATAGAAATTAATACTAAGTTGTAAGCTTAGCTATCTTCTAAGGGTATTTGCTTTAGCACCTCTTGCCTCTATATTTATAAACAGAATAGGCTAATAGAGAGAGCTATAAGGGTACTTCTAGACCGTTTGCATGCTACCCTACAGTGGTTATAATTACCTCTATATCTATAGTCTTATATCCTTCCTGCTATAGTGGATTTAGTTAATACTACTGCGAATAGTACTAAACCACTAAGTCCTAAACAGCTATATCTAGCTAATTTAGAGCCTTTTAAGACCTATAAGCCTAATTTTACTAAAATAAGGGCTATAGGCTTATATTGTGAAGTTCTAATTCTTTTAGAACAACAATCTAGGTTGCAGAAGCTAGCTAAAAGAACTATTCCTAGTAGACTTTTAGCTACGCTAGGTTCTAATATATATCTAATATATATTCCCTCTAAACGAGCTGTTATAAAGACTAGCTTCGTTAAAATTATAGAAGGAATAGGTTCTATTTCATAGAGTATCCCTAAGGTTCCTATTAGTTCTATAGTGGATAATCCTTTAGAGGGAGAAATTAATAACTAGCAGTTAGAAGATAATTATACTCCTAAGTATCCTTATCCTAGTTATCTAGATGTACTAAATTATCCACTAGAACCTGTAGAAAATTAAGCTCTTCTACTAAGCAACTCTATAGAAGCTATAGAGGCCCCTAAAGCCCCTATACCTATAGAAACACCTATAGAAGCTACTATAGAAGCTAAAGCTAATGCTAATGCTATAGATTTAGATAGAGATATATTTTCCTTAATTAAGGATCTATACTTTAAGGCAAGGACTAAAGCAGCTATTACTTCTAATAGTAAGAATAAACTTCCTAATATATAGAAGCAAGCCCTAAAAAGCTCTGCTAAGCAGCATTAGATAGAAGCTACCTATAGCGAATTTAAGCAGCTATTAGCTGCTAGAACCTTTAAATTTATAGGGAAAGACTAAGTACTTAAGGGCTAAAGAGTTCTAAAGAATAGGCTTATTTATAGGCTAAAAAAGAATAAAGAAAATAATCCTATAAAATATAAGGCCTGCCTTGTTGCTAAGGGATTTATGCAAATAGAAGGTTAAGATTACCTAAAGACCTTTACTGCAACTAGTATTCCTCCTAGCTAGCGTATATTATTAGCTCTTGCAGCTTTTAATAACTAGGAAGTTAAGTAAATCGATTTTATAGGAGCGTTTTTAAATAGCAAGCTAAAAGAAGCTATTTATATAGAAATCCTAGATAGATTCGTTAAATTTGCAGAAGCAACGCTATTAGTAGCTAAGCTACTAAAAAGCTGTAATTACAAGCCCTCTAAAGAGCAAGTAATTAAGCTAGAAAAATCCCTCTATAGTTTAAAGCAAAGTCCTAGAGAATAGCAGTAAATTCTAACAGAATTACTTTAAAAGCATAGATTTAAACCTCTTATATTAGACCTAGCAGTCTTTTATAACCCAGCTACATCTACATATATTGCTACTTATATAGATAACTGTCTTCTAATTAGTCTAAATCTAAGCTATATTAACAAGCTAAAGAAGCTATTATATAAAGCTTATCCAATAGAAGATAGAGGACCAGCAGAATTCTTTCTAGGTATATAAATTACCTATAATAGGTCTAAAAGGTCTATTAAAATCCACTAATCTTAATACATCCTTAAAGCCCTAGAAAGATTCAAAATGCTAGATGCTAAGCCAGCTTCTATCCCTATATAGCTGGGAATTCTAAAGTAACTAGTTACAAAACTTCTCTCTAAATCCGACTATAAGCTTTATTAGAGCATAATAGGTACTATAATGTATCTTATGTTGCTAACTAGGGCTAATATTGCTTTTTCCGTTCAGTAGCTATCAACCTTCTTAGCTAAGCCCTATATAGAGCACCTAAATGCCTCTAAGCACCTCCTAAGGTACTTAAGTAGTACTAGAAGCTTTGCTATTATTTATAAGCGTTCTAGTCTACACCCTATAGGGTCTTCTTCTAAAGCTTCTAGCTCTAAAGAAGTACTTAAGACCCTCCTTAGTTATTGCAATAGCGATTTTGCTGGTGATAAAGTCTCTTCTAAATTAACCTATGCTTATCTATATAAGCTAGCTAGTGGACCTATTAGCTGGAAATCGAAAAAAGCTAGTACTATTACTCTTTCCACTTTAGAAGCAGAATCTAATGCATTATCTAAAGCTATTAGGGAATTAGAGTAGCTCTACAGCCTTTTTAAGGAGATAAAGCTGCCTTTAACCCCTCCTATTCCTATTAGGTGTAATAATCAAGGCGCTATAGTTACTGCTTACAACCTAACGTTATATAGTAGAACTAAGCACACCCTTTTAAAGTTTAACTACATTAGGGAAAAGATTCGTAAAGGTATAGCTAAGGTTAGTTATATTGATATAAATTAAATGCTAGCAGATAGCCTAACTAAGCCTCTTGCTATTTAAAAGCATTAACAATTCATTAAGTTAATAGAGCTTTCTAGCTAGCTTATAAAAGCAACAAAAACACTCGAAAAATCGAAAAGCAAAAAAAAAAAAAAAATAGTTAAAAATCGAAAACAACAAAAACAATCAACAACAACTAGTTATATTTAACTATAACTACCCTGGAATTGCTGGAATTGGTTTTGTTATTTGGTCTTGTTATTAGTACTGTATTTTTGTTGGTTGATTCTAACTTAAATATCCTTTAAAGGAGCTAAGTTGCTTATAGAACTAGTTACTTCTTACATTTCTAGAGGGAGTGTTAAAAATAAGCTACCCTATAGTCTATTTTTATGCTTACTAGTTGCCTACTAGTTGCTCTATTACGTGACCCTTTTTTGGTTATATTACGTTGATTTTTGGTAGAGATATCGCTGTTACTAGATGCAAAACATCTAGATTTAACTAAGGCAAAGTTGCCTAACCTATAGTTAGCTTTAACAGCGTTTTTCTCTACAACTAGTAATAGTAGAAATTCAAGAAGTATATCATTTAAAAGCTAAGAATTAGGGCTATCTAATAGTATAATTGTTAGATAGTGTTGCTTATAAGGGTTATTTACTATTAGTGG
Organism: Atkinsonella hypoxylon; assembly: GCA_000729835.1. Lineage (NCBI taxonomy): Eukaryota > Fungi > Ascomycota > Sordariomycetes > Hypocreales > Clavicipitaceae > Atkinsonella > Atkinsonella hypoxylon. The sequence goes on from JFHB01000162.1 coordinate 12,613, forward strand.
AATTTGTTAAATTGTGTATATAGGTTTCTCGTTTGTATAGCTGTAAGTTGATTTTTTTTGTTTTTATATAGTAAATCTTTTTGCGGAAATTATAAAGTAGCCTACAAGCCCCTTCTACCGACTACAGCCCGCTAATATAGTTAGAGAGTCTATAAGGGACTGGAAAGATTCAAGATCCTACCCTTACTAACTTGTTCGTTACAGCGCTCTTAATATAAAGATACCACTATTACAGTTATCTATTGCCTCTACGTAATCTATACTATACACTACAGCTTAATTTAGGCCACTGCTGCTTCCACTACGTGATAATTGCTAGGAGCAATTACAGGTGCTAAATATAAGAGACCACTACCCTCTTCTATCTAGTCCTGTAATCTCTATTATTTTCAATACTATTAAATATAAGGCCTGCCTTATTGCTAAAGGATTTATGTAAATAGAAGGTTAAGACTACCTAGAGACATTTGCTGCAACTAGTATTCCTTCTAGCTAGCATATATTATTAGCTCTTGCAGCTTTTAATAACTAGGAAGTTAAGCAAATTAACTTTATAGGGGCGTTTTTAAATAGCAGGTTAAAAGAAGCTATTTATATAGAAATCCTAGAAGGATTTATTAAATTTACAGAAGCAACGCCATTAGTAGCTAAGCTACTAAAAAGCTGTAATTATAAGCCTTCTAAAGAGCAAGTAATTAAGCTAGAAAAATCCCTCTATAGTCTAAAGCAAATTCTAATAGAATTGCTTAAAAAGCACGGATTTAAACCCCTTATATTAGACCTAGTAGTCTTTTATAACCTAGCTACATCTACATATATTGCTACTTACATAGATAACTATCTTCTAATTAGTCTAAATCTAAGCTATATTAACAAGCTAAAGAAGCTATTATATAAAGCTTATCTAATAGAAGATAGAGGACCAGTAGAATTCTTTCTAGGTGTATAAATTACCTATAATAGGTCTAAAAGGTCTATTAAAATCCACTAATCTTAATACATCCTTAAAGCCCTAGAAAGATTCAAAATGCTAGATGCTAAGCTAGCTTCTATCTCTATATAGCTAGGGATTCTAAAGCAACTAGTTACAAAACTTCTCTCTAAATCCGACTATAAGCTTTATTAGAGCATAATAGGTACTATAATGTATCTTATGTTGCTAACTAGGGCTAATATTGCTTTTTCCGTTCAGTAGCTATTAACCTTCCTAGCTAAGCCCTATATAGAGCACCTAAACGCCTCTAAGCACCTCCTAAGGTACTTAAGTGGTACTAGAAGCTTTACTATTATTTATAAGCGTTTTATACTACTAGGGTCTTCTTCTAAAGCTTTTAATAGCTCTATTAGTTGCAAAGAAGTACTTAAGACCCTCCTTAGTTATTGTAATAGCGATTTTGCCGGTAATAAAACCTCTTCTAAATTAACCTATGCTTATCTATATAAGCTAGCTAGTGGACCTATTAGCTGGAAATTAAAGAAAGCTAGTACTATTGCTCTTTCTACATTAGAAGTAGAATCCAATATATTATCTAAAGCTATAAGGAAATTAGAGTAGCTCTACAGCCTTTTTAAGGAGATAAAGCTGCCTTTAACTCCTCCTATTTCTATTAGGTATAATAATTAAGGCGCTATAGTTACTGTTTATAACCTAACATTATATAGTAGGACTAAGCATACCCTTTTAAAGTTTAACTATATTAGGGAAAAGATTTGTAAAGGTATAGCTAAGGTTAGTTATATTAATACAAATTAGATGCTAGTAGATAGCTTAACTAAGCCTCTTGCTATCTAAAAGCATTAACAATTCATTAAGTTACTAGAGCTTTCTAGTTAGCTTATAAAATCAACAAAAATACTTAAAAAATCGAAAAGCAACGAAAAAATAGTTAAAAATCGAAAAACAACAAAAAACAAGTAACAACAACAACAACTAGTTATATTTAACTATAACTACCCTGGAATTACTGGAATTGGTTATGTTATTGGTTATGTTATTAGTACTATATTTCATTGGTTAATTCTAACTGAGATATCCTTTAAAGGAGCTAAGTTGCTTGTAGAACTAGTTACTTCTTACATTTCTAGAGGGAGTGTTAAAAATAAGCTACCCTGTATAGCCTATTTTTATGCCTACTAGTTGCTCTATTACGTAACCCTTATTAGGTCTTATTACATTAATTTTTAGTAGAGATATTGTTGTTACTAGATGCAAACATCTAGATTTAACTAAGGCAAAGTTACCTAATCTATAGTTAACTTTAATAACGATTTTTTTTACAACTAGCAATAGTAGAAATTCAAAAAGTATACTATTTAAAAGCTAAGAATTAGGGCTTTCTAATAATATAATTGTTAAATAGAGTTGCTTATAAGGGTTGCTTGTTATTAGTGAAATTTGTTAAATTATGCACATAGGCGTCTTACTTATATAGCTATAAGTCGATTTTTTTGTTTTTATATAGTAAATCTTTTTGCGGAAATTATAAAGTAGCCTACAAGTCCCTTCTAGCGGCAACAGCCTGCTGATATAAACGGTAGGTCTATAAGGGACTGGAAAGATTCGAGATCCTACCCTCACTAAAGATTCGTTACAGCGCTCTCAATATACAAGATACCACTATTCTTAGTTATCTACTGCATTCTACGTAATTAGTACTACACACTACAGCTTGATTTAGGTCGCTGCTGCTTCTACTACGTGATAATTGCTAGGAGCAATTACAGGTGCTAATCTAAGAGACCACTACCCTCTTAGATATCTAGTCCTGTAATCCCTATTATTTTCAATAATATCAAAAGTAGCAGCTGTAACGGTTACGATCCCTCGGCACGATGCCTTATTGTTATCTATTACCTTAATATTAAGGTGTTCTAAGTTAGCTACTCTATAGGTGCTAGCTTAAGCTAGTAAAACCTTAGGTCTTCTTTAGTAAAACCTTAAACCGTTATAGAATAACATTAAACCGTTAAATATACTGTGTCGCGGCGGGGTTACCCCCCTTGCGCTCTTATATTAGCTTTGCAAGGGATGCTATATACAGATTTTTCTCTATAAGAGTGCGCATCGCCTAGACATCTAGATAGTTTAAGTAAGTAAGCGCATAAGCAGCTTCTGCTAGCTCTTTTTAGCTTTTGCTCTTTTCGATTAATTAATATCTTTTAGCCTACTTTAATTTACAACACTTAATACTTAAGAGATATTACTTTACTAACACTAACGCTTTCCCTAACACTTTAATATATTTAGCTCCTTTTATATATATATATCTTCTAAGCTATAATTAATATTTTATTTTCTACCTTTTTAGACTATTTAATCTTCTTACCTACTATTGTTTAATAGTATATACTGTTAAATATCTTACTCTTTACTAATTCTCTTTAATCTTAATGTGCACTATATTGTTACCTACTTTAGTGTAAGCTATATAGTTATTTAGGGGTTTAGTCTTAAGACAATAAAAATAGGGGCTTTACTAGGGAATTATTCTAATTAAAGTGCGTTATATAATTAAAAGGTTTTTTATAGAGATCTTAGGAGAAAGAAAGAAAAGCTACTAAGCATTAAAGATAAAAGAGCACTTTAGCTTAAATATTACTAATATAAAAAAGGAGAAAATTATAGAGATAAAAGCTCTATATTATAAGGGATTATTTAATTAAAAAGAGAAGAAAATTTCTATAGCTTTTTTAAGCTAAAAAGGGCTAAGCCTAGTTAAAGACAATTACTATATTGTAAATACTAGTTAACCTATTTAACCTCTATTTTACCCTTAGTTAAGATAGCCTTAATACAGCAAAAAGGAAGTTTTTAGGTCCCTTAAACGTTATAATTATTTAATTATAGAGAAAAATTTCTCTTTTATTCTTATTTTAGTAGTTATCTTTATATTTACTGTTATTAGTAATTAAGTTCTTAGCCTTTACGTTTTAGCGTTAAAAGCTTATATAACTATAGAAGTAGAAGGTAAAAGCATTAAAAGTATAGCTAATATAGGGAATTATATATATTATACTCTTTCTACTAAGTAAGATTAATTGTTCTTTTTATACCTACCTTCTATATTAAGCTATTCTACTAGCTATTTATATAAGTTTAATATTCTATATCTCTTAAAGAAAAGTATAAGCTCTATATTTAAAGTAGCTAATATTAGCTCTAGTTAATCTAGTAAATCTTCTAAAAAAGTTATTTTAAAACCTAAGGTTACAATAGAATTAAATACTTAAGATAAAAAGGCTAGTACTAATAGCGCTATAGCTATACCTTATAAGGCTCTTACTAAAGCTATAGGTAAAGCTATTAAAAAGCAGTAAGCTTAAGCTACCTTTAATAAGAAGTTTAATATATACTAATTTAAGGGAAAGAATATCCTTAATTACTTAACTAGCTTTAAGCTAAAAATAGAGACCTTATTTATCCTAAAGGAAAATTAGTAGAAAATATTTATTTATTATATTAACCTATTAATCTATAAGTATATAAAGGTTATTTATACCTTATATAATTAAAAAGAAGCTAAAGAGTAGCTTTTGCTTTAGTATAAAGCTACTTCTTAGGATTAAAAGGAGTAAGCTAATAAGAAGCTTAAAGACTTAAAGAGAAACTATTTAAGGACTATAAAAAACACTCTCTATTAGCTTTAAGAGCATTAAGCTGCTATAATTAGCGCTAAGCCTTATATATAGTGTAGTATAACCTCTTAGTTTAATTATATTTATAAGGCCTTACTAGATACTATACTTACTAGCTTTATAGATTAAATAAAAGTTACTAGAGCTAAGTTTATTGTAATACTCTATAGAGAGTTATTAGAGTAGCTTAGCTAGTATATATAAGCTAGAATAGAGCTAGAAGACTATAATTCTAGACTCTATAATAATAGAAGGAACTACCTTTATATACCTTTAGGCAGAAGAAGTTTTAAGTATTATAGTATAAGTAATTTTAGTTATAAAGCTAAGGAAATTATATAGTTTATTTTAAAAGTAAAAGATTAAATAAATAATTTAACTTAAAAGTTTAAAGATATAAAGATTATACTTATAAAGTAAGTAGTTTTAAAGATAAATATTATAAAGCTTTTTAAAGAGAAATTTAGGAAAAAGAAGAAGGAAAGGTAAAATATATATATTAACGCTGTTAATATATATAATAATGCCTAAAGCTTTAGAACCTATATAACTAGAAGCTATATAAGGCAGTATTACTACTATTACTATAGTAAGGAAGGTTATTATATAGATTAATGCTAGTTTTACTAGTATAACAATAAAATTAGCTTTATAAAGTATAATTAAAGAGTAAGTATCTTAACAGTAAAATTAAATAATTTAGTGCTATCTATTCTTATATAAAGCTTCCTTAGTATAGAAAGTTATCTTTATAGGCTTATAGTGTTCTAGGTTAATTATTTTAACTACTATATTATAAAATAGTATTGTTCTTAAGTTAAGAAATTTAGTAGAAAAACATTAAACTATTAGAAGTCTAGTAAGAAAGAGAGAGAAACATTAGATTAAATCTTTAATAAGATTAATATCTCTAATTATTGCTTAATATATATTCTACTAGAAGCTATTCTTAAGAGAAACTCTATTAATAGTACTACAGTAACTTTAACGTTTAAGATAAAGGAATATAGACCTAAAAGAACTCTTTATATACTAATTAAGGAGAGAATTATAGCCTAGCCCTTTAGAGTTTATACTATAGAGATATAACGCTCTACTAAGTAAAAAGAAGCTTTAAAAGACTAAGTAAAAAGAAAAGAAAAGAAAGCTAAGGAAAATAGCTCTATAGATATAAAAGTATAGCTTCTTATGTAATTATTTAAAGATATTTTTTAGAAAAAGATTAGAGTTAGCTTATAAGATCTATACTAACTATACTTATACTTACAGAAGTAATAGAGAATAAATACCTAATATAAGTAGATAGTATTAATAAAGTCTATTATATTAATAGAATAAGTGCTAAAGTTATACCTCTATATTCTATTCTAAGGAAGAGGTAAAGAATTAAGGAGTAAGAAGATTAATTAATTAATATTATTAAGATAATATTTACTATAGTTAAAGAGGCAATAGAAAACAATAAGGAAGATATTACTAATAAATATATAAAATAGCTGCCTAGTAGTATCTAGAAGGATTTATAGAATATTATATAAGAATATATAGGAAATTATATTAAAGAGAAGAAGTTTATTATAGACCTATAGGTAAATGCGCTTTATATTAGAGAATTAAATAGTATTTTAAAGCTAAAAGCAATTATAAGCTATTTATAGAACTTACTTTACCTTTAAGTATAACTTAAAAGCTTAAACTCTTTACTTATTAATAGTCTTATAGATTATAGTTTATAAGGGAATATTATTACTAAGGACCTTATTAAAGAGCTTAATTTAAAAATAACTTTAATAAAGTAAAAGACTACTACTATATCTTTTATATTATATAAGCTTATAATATTAAAAGAGGTAATAATAAAGCTATACCTTAGAAATATTTAAACGCTAATTTACTTTTATATTATACTAAAGTCTTTATATATATAATTAATCCTTAAAATACCTTTTATATATATAGCTAAAGTTACCTTTAAGTATAGTAATAAAGAAGGTAAGCTTCTCTTAAAGTGCTATTTTAGTAATATTATATTAGTCTTAAGGGTTGCTAAAAGTGTTAAATAGAAAACTATAATAGATAAAGTAATAGCTATTAGCGTTAATTTAATCTTAATTAATAAGTTATTTAAGAATTTAGTCTATAATTAAATAGTTAAAGAGAGTCTTAAAGCTAAGTTAAATAACAATAAGGAGCTAGTGCCTATAATAGAGAATAAGGGCGTAGCTATTACTAACCTTATAATAAAGAGAATAGCTAGCTAGTATAGAAGTGAACTTAAAGAGGCTATAGAGAAGATTTAGCCCTTAAGGCAATTATAACTAATTAATCTAAAGGTAAATATATTATATAAGCAGAAAGCTAATAAGATTCTACTAAAAGACAATATTCCCTTAGATAAATCTATACTTAATAGAGACCTTAAGTAGAAATAAAAAAAGTAAAAAAAGGCAAAAGTACACTTAAATAAATTAAGAAAATACACTAAATATATTATAGAAAGATTTAGTAAAAAACCCTAAGGATTCTAAATAATAAAAAAGCGCTTAAATTAAATAGTTAAATAAGTGTAAAAATATTTAATAGTAGAAAAAGTTAATATTTTTAAGGAAATTCTCTATAACTAAAAGGCAGCACTAATGTAGAACTTATTAAAGTATAGAAAGATTAATTCTTTAGTTATACTGCCTTAAGTTATTTATACTATTACTTATAGAGCTTAGAAAGTAAAGTTAATACTAATACCTATTAGTCTATAAGGGAAACTAATTAATTTATTAAAAAAGAAGCTTTAGTATAGATTATTAGAAAAGAGCTATAAATCTTATAAGAACCCTTACTTTTTAGTAATAAAGAAGAATAAAGAGATATAGCTAATGCTATTTACAACAGCCTATAATAAGATTACAATATAGAATGCCTATATTCTAGAAGGAGTAAAGGCTTTTAGTAAAGAATTTAGAATATATAAAATACTTTTAGTTATTAATTTACTGTTAAGCTATAACTAGGTACTACTTATAGAGAAAAGTAGGGACTTAATAATAATTTTAATAGCAATAGAGCTTCTATAACTTTATATACTTCCTTAAAGAGCAACTAACTTTATTACTTAATTTATTTAAATAGTAAAGAGAATTCTTTTTAACCTAATTCCTTATATTTATAAGCCTTTCTTAGATAATATTGCAGTAAAAGGCCTTACTACTATATATAATAGAGAGGAAGTATTGCTTAATATATAAAGATATATTATAAAATATTTAATTAATATTAATAAAGTTCTTATTAATATTAAGCTAGCTAGTTACACTATATCTACTATAAAATTAAAGCTATACTAAAAGACTATAGAGATTATTAGATTTATATATAGCACTAATAGAAAAAAACCTTTAGAAGTAAAAGTAATAAAGATTCTAGAGTAAATAGAGTATAGAAATATTTTTAAGGTTAAATTCTTTCTTAAGCTTATAAGCTATTATTATATTTAGGTATAGTATTACTCTATAAAAGCTAAGCCTTTTATAATCTTACTTAAGAAAGGTATTAAGTAAACTTAAAGACTAAACTAGAAGAACGCTATAGAGGTCCTTAAGTATATAATAATAACTGCACTAGTTCTTATAACAATTAATCTTAGCTTAAGCGCTAAAGAAATTATATTAATAGTTAATATAAGCTTAAAAGAATAGAGAGTAGTTTTAATGTAAATTATTAATAGATAATAACACTCTATATAATATAAAAGTAAATATTAGAGCAATTTAGAAATTAAGTATAATAGAATAAAGTAGAAATATAGAGCTATTATTTATATATTAAGAAGGCTATAAATTTATCTCTATAGAGTTCCTTTTACTCTAAAGACTAATTCTTAAGTACTTATATATTAGCTTAATAGTGCTATTAATAACGTCCTAAGCGCGCTTATTATATAATAGATTAGTTATATTATACTATTTAATTTTACAGCTAGGTATATTTTAGGAGAAAAGAATAAAATAGCTAATACTTTATTATGTAAAGAAGGTAGGCCTTTTAATGCATTAGATTAAGCAGCTAAAGAGAATATTAAAGATTTTATTAACCTATAGCTTAACGTTAATAAGATCTAGCTGCACAATAGAGTATACTATACTTCTAGGACTTAATAAATTATAGATTTCCTTTTAACGTTATAAAGACTATTTAATCTAAATAAGAGTAAGTATAAGTAACTTTATATAAGTGCTAAGTAATACTTCTTAGATAAAGGCCTATTGTAGAAGAGACTAACTAGTATAATAAAGGGTTTTACTTTAGTTATTAAAGACCTAATATAATAGAAGAAAATTATTAAGGCTTTATATAAGTAAATAGATTATAAAGGTATAGAAGTTATATTTTAAGTAGCTAGAATTAAGTACTTTTAGAAAGAACTCTAGAATATAGTTTAAGTAATAATTTTTTGTTATAAAGTATACTAAAAGTTTACTTCTTAGAGGCCTAAAGAATTATTAATACTAGTAGCTTTAGGCAACCTAATAAGCAAAATATATATTAATACCTAATATATACTACTTAATTATAGTTTTAAGTACCTTTTAGAAGTAAGATATAACCTTACTAGATAAATAGAAGTGCGCTCTATATAGTATACTAATATTGCAGCTATTTAGAAGTTTTTAGTAAAACTAATTATATAATTTAAAGTCTTCTAATTTCTAGTTTTTAATAAAGAGCTAGAAATATATAGAAATCTTAAAAAAGCAGTTAAAGCTATTAAGATTAAAGAGATTAAAACATTAGTGTATAATTTAAAAGCTAATTTACCTATTAAAGCTAGTTATTAAACGCTTATATTTACTCTTTTAAAGATAAAAGATTCTAATAGAAAGTAGTTTAAATTACTAAATAAGGCACTATTAGTAAACTATATAGCTGTATAAGTATTATATAGTAAATCTACTTTCTACTTAATTTATAGTTAAAAGCTTATTCTTCCTTTAGAAGTTAAATTTCCTACTTAAAGGTTAATTAATTAGTTAGAAGTTATAATAATATAAAATCTCTTTAAAGTAAAAGTTAGAATACTAGAATAAAAGGAAGTAAATATCTAAAAGGCTTATATAAAAGTCTTTATATTTAGGTAATACTTAGCTAATTAAATAAACTAAAACTAAGAGGTATTATTACAAAAGAAGAAAGATTAATTAGTTCTAAGAGATTTAGTTCTTATATATAATATATAAAGGGTTATAGATATATTAATAAAGAAGAAGTTAGTAATATAATAGAATAGTTCTTTTAAAGTATATAGCTAAGTAAAAGTTATTAATGCTTACTGTTTAGAGACCTTAAATAGTATAGTGCTTAATAAGACTATTTCTAGGGATTATATTAAGAAGTTTAAGCTTAATCTAGAGGGATAGTAAACTTTTACTGCTAATAAATAGCTCTATACCCTACAATATACTGCCTAGTATAGTAAAGATATTAGCAACTTTAAGTAAAATACTAATAAATTGCAGCCTACTAATGCTTAATATAATATATTAGATTAAATAGTTTCTAAGGACTATATATTATAGCTATACTAAAAAGAGGATTTTAAGGATAATAACGCTAAAGTAGATCTTTTACTATAATATTATCTAAAGTATATAATAGAAGTTTATCTACTAATAATACCTAAAGAAGAGCGTAGAAGCTATAAGAAGATTAATAATATTATTTAATCTTAGTAATTTACCTATAACTTTACTAAAATATATAACTTATTATAGCTTTTATAAAAGCTAATACTATAGTCTTTATATCTTTAGCTTTAAGGAGAAAGAAAGTTAAGTTTATTTATTTATATATTTAAGACTAACTAAGATTTAATAATAGTATATTAAGATTATTTAAAGATTTAAAGCTAATTAGAATTAAGACTATAAACCTAGATTAAATAGAATATATAAAAAGTTTTTAAAAACTACTAAAAATAAGTATAGTTCTATTCTATTTTAACTAAAGAGGCTGCTTAGCCTTTACTCTTTTTCTATTTTTTTTATCTTTTAACTTAAGCAATTTATACTTAATCTTTTAGTAAAATTCTAGTAGTTCTAATGTTTAGAGGAAAAAGTAAGGAATATTAACTACTATAAAGGGAGAAAGATCCTTATAAAGGACCTTCTAGAGCCTTAGAAAAATAAATAGTTAATTTACTTAGTCTTTACCCTAGAACATTATAAAAGAAGTATTATAGTAAATCTAGCTATAGTTACTATAACCTTTTGTAAATTGCTACTTATAGCTTACAGCAGTAGAGCTACTTTAGATATAATTACTGTATAAGCTGCTATAGATATCCTTAAGAGAGATACAGCTGTAAAATAGAAAGTAGATATATTCTCTAAATAAAGTAACTATCTAAAGATATATATTAGTATAATAAGAGCAAAATATACTATTCTCTTTACTAAAGAATAAAATTAAAAGGGCTTTATAGTGCTCTTAATAATTAGTAAGTATATAATAGAAATATCTATAAGAATAAGCTATTTTAGTTAAAATAAAGATAAAGTTCTTAACGTTTAATTCTAGTGCAACCTTATATAAAAGGGAGCTTTCTCTTATAGTACTATTAATAAACTAAGCCTTAAGATTCTAATTACAAAAGAATTTAATAGCTCTTAGAGGTATATTAGGCATAAAACTCTATTAAAAAGCAACTTTAGTGTATATTAAGTATCTATTAGCACTAATATTATTGCCTCTATAGACTTAAAGCTTAAAGGTAAATTTATACTAAAGAGGTAAGGTTTATTAATATAATAAGAGAATAGAAGTATAATTAAAAGCTTTTTTACAAAAGACTTACTATATTAATAAGCGTTATTAAAGGAAAGATATCTATTTAACTATTTTAAGAGAGAGTAATTTAATAAAAAAGAGCAGTAAAAGGGATTCTTTTACTAATAATATTCTATATATTTATAAGATCTTTATAGTTTTAAGAAAGCTTTTTAGCTATAATTAAATAATTAAAGATGCTAATAAAGATAATAAGAAAGAGACTATATAGAAAGGTAGTTATAAAAAGAAAAAAGAAAGATAAATATAATTAGTTAAAGAGAGTATTATAAATTACTTAATAAGTTTACAGCTGTTAAAGTCTTAGTATATATTTACTATTAGCCTTTACTAAATTACAATAATTATAGATAGCTATTAACTAAGGAATTATTAAGATAATACTAGCTATAATATAGCCTATATTTCTACTCTCTCTCTCTCTTTATTCCTTTATTCTTATAATATTTTTATTATAAGTACCTACTTAAGCTTCTTTTTACCTTTAATTTTTTAAAAGCTATTTAATCTCTACTATTAAAATAGAAAATAAATACTAAGAACCTATTTCTAAGACTAGCTTTAGAGTTATATATAAGGGATAAATATATTACTTTAGGACGTTAAGGAACCTACTAATATACTATATTATAGTGTAAGTCTATAAGCTAGTTAGCAATTTCTTTTGTATAGAAGAGTAAGATTAAGTAAATTTACCTCTTAAGAAGCTCTATAAGCGCTAGCTGCTTCTCTTTTAGTAGCGTTTTAAGTAGCCTTCTTTTAGCCTATTACTTTATTAGAATTACAATTTAAATAACTTTAAGCTTATAGAGTTAATATAGCTTAGCTAAAGTTTAGTAGTTTAGTTTAATTATCTTAATAATATTTATAGCTTTCTAATAAAGTTCTTTAAGTAAGAGACTTATTGTAAATAGTTAGATTAATTCTAGCTTACTACTATAGTAAGGATTATTACTTATAGAATTAAGCGTACAGTAGTTATCTTTAAGAAGTCTTTTATAATTAATATAGAAGAGATAGACTAAAGTAAGATTATAAGACTTATAGGTTAAAAGGTATATAGAATTAAAGATAGGTTTTAACTTATTTCCTGCTGTTATAATATAAGCTATAACCCTTCTGCTTTATATAATAAAATAAGTAAGTAAAGACTTATTACTAGCTTTCTCTTCTTTAATAACTACTAAACTTATTTTATCTTTAATTGCTTAAAGAGATACTATTATTACTTTAATATAGAACTTAAAGGCAGAATTAAAAGGTTTAAAGCTATAGTCTATAGTTAGGTATAAACTTTATAGCTCCTTTAGTATCTATACCTATTTTAGGCAATTTTAGTACTATATTATAAGTAGAAGAGTAACTAGAAATATAGATATACCTATTTATTCTTCTTAATATAGACGCTTTATTATTTAGTTAAATATCTTTTAATTAATCTTATTAGTAACAGCTTATACAATATACTTTACACTTAATATAGCAACTATAGAATTACTTAAACGTTAAAGAATAAATTTAAACTATACCTTTATAACTAAGTTATAACTAATAACTTTATTAATTAGTTTTATAACTACTGTAAAGGTACTAATAGGGTTATAATAGTTCTATATATAATAGCAGTAAATAAGCTTAGTTTTATAAATAGATATATAGTTATTAAAAAAGCTAAGACTATAGGCTTTAACCTTAGCTATCTCTAGAAAGATACTATAAAGCGTTTTATCTTAAGATATTACTTATAGATAACTAGTAATAGAATTCCTGTTCTAAAGAAGCTTAATACCTAGAAATTTACCTTAAGTAATTATAATTAAGTAATTAAATAGTTAATAAAGGTTAATAAATAAATGCTTATATAACTTTAGAAGAATTAGTTTGTTGCTGCTATCTAGTTTAATAGTAATTCTATTATCTATAATAGAACTATTAAAGCAGCAATAACAGCAAGGGAATAGCGTTTATATCTTTTAATGTAGATAAGTAAGCCTAGTTAGGCTTTTATATATTATAAGCTACTTCCTCTTGCATAAAAGAAGTCTTTAATTGTAACGTTTAAGGTGCTACTATAGCTTATAACTAATTTATAAAGCCCTTTATTATTACTACTGCTAAATAATTTAGAGGTTCTTACTAGAATTTCTAGTATACTATAAGATCTTACGTAAAAAGATTAAATAGAATCTTACAGTAAGGACTAGCTTCTACAATAATTATAGAACTTAAAGTATTAGCTGCTGTTTTTATGTTTTATAGAGCTATTAGTGTAGAAGTAGAAATTTAGGTAAAGGGATAAAGAGATTATAAGAGCAGTAAAATAAGCGCTTAAAGCTAGAGAATACTACACTATAAAGGATTAAATAGAAGCATTAGCTTAAAGATATATTACTAAACAACCTACAATAGCCTATAATTCTATTACTAATATAAACCTTAGTGTTATACTGCTAGCTCTTTTCTATCTTAGCGCTTAGCAAAAGATAATTAAGGTAAATAAAAGACACTATTTAATTATATCTAAAGCAACTAAATAAAGTGTAAATCGCTAAGAAAGAGTTGCTTATTATAAAGGAAAGCGCCTAGCTATAAGAACGCTATTGCTAGTAAGAGGAACGCTACTATATACACTAAAGACGCTAAAGCTATTATAGGAGATAAAAGGATTAAGACTTTAGGATTAAGGGAATTAGCTAAAGAGTTAAGTTACTTATAAGTCTTACTTTATAAGCTTATTTATAACTAAGGAGGTATTATGTTGCAGTAGAGTTACCCCCCTTACGCTCTTATATTAGCTTTATAAGGGATGCTATATATAGATTTTTCTCTATAAGAGTGTATATCGCTTAAACATCTAAATAGTTTAAGCAAGTAAGTGCGTAAGCAGCTTCTACTAGCTCTTTTTAGCTTTTGCTCTTTTTAATTAATTAATATCTTTTAGCCTACTTTAATTTACAACACTTAATACTTAAGAGATATTACTTTACTAACACTAACGCTTTCCCTAACACTTTAATACATTTAGCTCCTTTTGCACGTATATATCTAAGACTTATAGGTTAAAAGGTATATAGGATTAAAGATAGGTTTTAACTTATTTCCTGCTGTTATAATATAAGCTATAACCCTTCTGCCTTACACAACAAAATAAGTAGGTAAAGACTTATTGCTAGCTTTCTCTTCTTTAACAACTACTAGACTTATTTTATCTTTAATCGCTTAAAGAGATACTATTATTACTTTAATATAGAACCTAAAGGCAGAATTAAAAGGTTTAAAGCTGCAGTCTATAGTTAAGCATAAACTTTACAGCTCCTTTAGTATTTATACCTATTCTAGGCGATTTTAGTACTATATTATAAGTAGAAGAGCAACTAGGAATGTAGATATACCTATTTGTCCTTCTTAATATAGACGCTTTATTGTTTAGTTAAATATCTTCTAATTAATCTTATTAGCAACAGCTTATACAATATACCTTACACTTAATACAGCAACTATAGAATTACTTAAACGTTAGGGAATGAATTTAAACTGCACCTTTATAACTAAGTTATAACTAATAACTCTATTAATTAGTCTTATAACTACTGTAAAGGTACTAATAGAGTTATAATAGTTCTATGCATAATAGTAGTAAATAAGCTTAGTTTTATAAATAGATATATAGTTATTAAAAAAGCTAAGACTATAGGCTTTAACCTTAGCTACCTCTAGGAAGATACTATAAAGCGTTTTGTCTTAAGATATTACTTATAAACAACTAGTAATAGAATTCCTGTTCTAAAGAAGCTTAATGCCTAGAAATTTACCTTAAGTAATTATAATTAAGTAATTAAATAGTTAATAAAGGTTAATAGATAAATGCTTATATAACTTTAGAAGAATTAGTTTATTGCTGCTATTTAGTTTAATAGTAATCCTATTATCTATAATAGAACTATTAAAGCAGTAATAACAGTAAGGGAATAGCGTTTGCATCTTCTAATGTAAATAAGTAAGCCTAGCTAGGCTCTTATATATTATAAGCTACTTTCTCTTGTATAAAAGAAGTCTTTAATTGTAACGTTTAAGGTACTACTACAGCCTACAACTAATTTATAAAGCCCTTTATTATTACTACTGCTAAATAATTTAGAGGTCCCTACTAGAATTTCTAGTATACTATAAGATCTTATGTAAAAAGATTAAATAGAATCTTACAGTAAGAACTAGCTTCTATAATAATTATAGAACTTAAAGTATTAGCTGCTGTCTTTACGTTTTATAGAGCTATTAGCGTAAAAGCAAAAATTTAGGTAAAGAGATAAAGAGATTATAAGGGCAGCAAAATAAGCGCTTAGAGCTAGAGAATACTACACTATAAAGGATTAAATAGAAGCATTAGCTTAAAGATATATTGCTAAACAACTTATAATAGCCTATAATTCTATTACTAATATAAACCTTAGTGTTATACTACTAGCTCTCTTCTATCTTAGCGCTTAGCAAAAGATAATTAAGGTAAATAAAAGACACTATTTAATTATATCTAAAGTAACTAAATAAAGTGTAAATCGCTAAGAAAGAGTTACTTATTATAAAGGAAAGCGCCTAGCTATAAGAATGCTATTACTAGTAAGAGGGACGCTACTATATACGCTAAAGACACTAAAGCTGTTATAGGAGATAAAAGGATTAAGACTTTAGGATTAAGGGAATTAGCTAGAGGGTTAAGTTACTTATAAGTCTTACTTTATAAGCTTATTTATAACTAGAGAGATATTATATTGCAGTAAAGTTACCCCCCTTACGCTCTTATATTAGCTTTATAAGGGATACTATATATAGATTTTTCTTTATAAAAGTGTGCATTACTTAAACATCTAGATAGTTTAAGTAAGTAAGCGCGCAAGCAGCTTCTACTAGCTCTTTTTAGCTTTTGCTCTTTTTAATTAATTAATATCTTTTAGCCTACTTTAATTTACAACACTTAATACTTAAGAGATATTATTTTACTAATACTAACGCTTTCCCTAACACTTTAATATATTTAGCTCCTTTTGCATATATATATCTTCTAAGCTACAATTAATATTTTATTTTCTGCCTTTTTAGACTATTTAATCTTCTTACCTGCTATTGTTTAATAGTATATACCGTTAAATATCTCGCTCTTTGCCGATTCTCTTCGATCTTAACGTACGCTATATTGTTACCTGCTTTGGTGTAGGCTGCATGGTCATTTGGGGGTTTGGTCTTGAGACGACAAAATACTAAATATAGCTCTACTTTAGGTTGTTAACTCTACTAAGGTTTATTAATCTTATAGCTCTTAAGCACCTATAAAGGCTTTACCTTCTTTTTTCTTCTTTTCTCTTTATCTTAAAGTCTTTATTAATAGAGCCTAATAAGACTATTTAATCTTTCCTTTATAGCTATAATATTACTCTAAGATTGCTGTTTTTATTTACTACTTAAGTAATAAATAAATATAGACTTCTACTCTTTATTTTATCTATATTAGCTGTTCTAATAAGAAAAAGAATTATATAGATTTATATATATAATTATAAGATAAACTATATATTTAGTAAGCTTTAAAATAAAAGAGCTAAAAGTTTAAGAAAATAGTTCTAAAGAACTTAGGCTTAACTTAAAAAAAAACTCTAACTTAATATTATTTAAGTTAAAGATAATTCTAAAGAACTTAAATTAAAAGAAGATTAACCTAAAGCTATAAATAAAAACTTAAAATATATAAAGAAACTCCTTAAAGCATTAAAAAAGAGTAATATTAAAATTACTTAACTAAAAGAAGAATAATAGTTTTAAAGAGAATATAGTTATAGTATAACTTTAGCTAATAGTGTATTTAGTTTAATGTTTAAGCTAATAAAGAAAGCTACTATTAAAGCTTTTTAACTATTTAATCTAAATAGTAATATAGATACCTTTAACCTTTATTATAATAGAAAAGTAAAGAAAGTAGAAACTAATTCCTTAATCTTTAATAGTAAGTTAAGTAAAGGCTTTAATGCTTAAGTTAATAAAGTAGCTAATAAGATTATAGAAAATATTAAAGTCTTTAAGACTAAATATAGTTATATAACTATTATTTATTTAGCTATATTTAGTGCTACTACTAATCTTTTAAAGTCTTAATATAGTAAAACCTTAATAAATCCCTTTAGAAACTTTACTAAAATAATTACTACTCTTACTACTATATATTAAAGCTTTAATAAAGCTATATATACTTATAAAGCTCTTTAGAATATAGTTTATAACTCTTTTAATAAGAATATTAATATATATATTAGTTAGATTAATAAGCTTATAAATAAAGCTAATATTCTAGTAAATAAAAGAAAGAGTATACTTTATAAGTATATCTTTACTTACCTAAATCCTACATTATTAATAAAGTCTAAAGACTTTAACATTAGCTATAAAGTGTTTTTTAGTTATATAGCTAATGTAGTATTAGCTTATAAGTAAATTACTAAGGAACGCTAATAGAAAAGAAAAGAACTTAACGTTAAAAAGGCCTATAAAGCTATTAAAAAGAAACCTTATTGTTCTTTTAAAGTTAATAGAAGTAACTATAAGTTACTAAGAATTAGAAATTCTTTCTATAAAAGAGAGTAAGTATTAGCTAAAGGCTAATGCTTTAATTATAAAGAAAAAGAGCACTTTACCTATAACTACCTTAATAAAAAGAAGATTATTACTACTAAAAAAGCAATAGAAAAAGAAAAGAATTTTTAGTCTTTTAGTTTATCTTTTAATTTAGAAAACTAGAAGCACTACTAGAAGTCTTTATAGTAGTTAAAATACTATAAGTAGCTAAAATTAGTAATAAAAACCTAAATTTATTTATAATTTCTATATAGTTATAGTTATATAAATTAGGATTTAAGATCTAAGCTTTACATAATATAAAAGTAGATATTTTATTACTAATTAGCTATTAAGTAGCTAAGTAGGCTAAGAAGTTATTAAAATAGGTTCTTAAGAAGCTATTAATACCTATATCTTTATTTAATTATTGTAATTAAAGTACTAAAAAGGTTACTTACTCTATTAAAGAAATAATAAAGCTAAATAAATAATAGTTTATTAAATAGAAGTTTGTCAAAAGTAGCTTCAACACCAGTGCCAAAAGTGGCCACAACACTAGCGATACCAACATCGCTAGCTTCACGCAACATTAGCTCCAACAGCTGTTACTAGCACTACTACTCCAACAGTAGTATAAAGGAACTTAGTTACAACAACTAAGTGTAGGAAACAAGTAGGTGTAGTAGACTAGGATAGAATACAACAGGGGTTATCTAGTCTGTTATCTTTCCTTTATTATAGGGCTCTATATACACTAATATTAGCCCCTCTTATAGAGGCAGTGCAATGGATTACTTAATATCTCTTGGAATTCTCTCGCTCTACAAGCTGTAGGATTTTTGGGTATTTAGCTATCCCCCTTCTTATTTTTCCTTCTTCTCTTCTCTTTCTTTCTCTCTTAAAATTAGTTATATATAGGCTGCTTCCTCCCTCCTAAGTTAGAGGAATTAAGCAAGCAATTTACACTCTTCTATACACTAAAAGCTTCTTTATCTTCTCTCTCTTCTGTTATCTCTTCTCTCTCCCTCTTAATAGTTATAAGCCTAGTTTGCCCTTCTTTAGTATCTTTACCTTTTTAATAACTCTATTATCTTCTTTAGCTCCCTAAAGCTATTTACATTATTCTATTATTATAGATACCTAGTATCTTTAATAACACTCTTTTTATTATATAGTTACATGCTTTACACTATACTACGTAATTTCCCTGTTATTAACAACAATAACAACTTTCTTGTTATTAATAATAATAACAAATTTCTTGTTATTAACAATAATAATATCTTTTCTTGTTATTAATAACAATAACATTTTCTCTGTTATCTACTACAATAACAACCTCTTTAATATTAATTACATAATATTAACCCTAACCCTAACCCTAACCCTAAAGGGTTAGCAGAAGGAGTTAGTTATTAACCTCTTTTTAAAGAGATAACACTTGCAACAATTTAACAATAAGTTAAGCAGTTACGCTACTAAAAGTGCCTTAATTTTTACTACAGATTTTACTCCAATTTAAAATCTAACTTCTGTTCTAAATTTATCTTTAAAAATAAAATAATTCCCTTAAATTAACTTCTTAATTTTCTTTTAGCATTAGTTTTAAATCTAACAGTAAAGTATAACATTAATTTTTAGTCTTAAATTTACACTAACTTTAACAACAAATTCTACAGTGAATTTAACTCTAATTACAAAACGGATTTCTATTATAGACTCTTTATTAATTAATCTACTAGATTTACACCTAGACTTACACTATAGATTCTACTATAGAGCTTAGATTAACAGCTTAATACTAACTTTATACAGTAAGAGACTAGAATCGTTAGATTTTAGTTATTGAAAAATACGCAACAAACGAAGGAGTCTAGAACTACCTAGATCTAGCAGAGAACAATAAAGAGAAACTAACTAAGCTATAAGAACTAATACCTAAGGATATTAACAAAAAGGTTACTATAGTAGGAGATTTAAGCAACTATAAATTCTCTATTTTACAGTTCCTCTATACATAATATTAAACAAAGATCTAAGACTACTATAACTAAAAGAAGGCCCTTAACAGCATCTAACAATAGATAGTTAAAACAGTTAATAACTACTATAAAACTATTAGCTACAAGCATAATATCGCTAAGTAGATCCTTCTTCTTTAACAACAATTAAAGCTAATATCTTAGGACAATAAAAAAGAAGTACTCTCTTAATATAAAGCTGTATTAAAGAGCCCTTCTAGAACTAAGATAAAGGAATTCGTTACTTTCTATAAGAAGGTACTCTTAGAAGTACAGTAAATTAATCTTCTAGATACCTACAATCTTTAGCTAACTTTAAACTTCCTTAATGCTATTTAGTAAATAAACTCTTCCTTTTTAACCTATTAGCACAATAGAATTAGAGATAAATTGATCTCTAATAAGCCTAATTAGAAGGAAAAGATACTAAATAGCCACTAAATTGTAGATCTTTTTAAAAGCTAAATAAAGGCTAATAACAACAGATCCTTTACTAACTTCTAGGACTAAAAAGCTTCTTCTTCTTTAAAACAGCTAAATCTACTAAATTCGAATTTAAATCCTATATATATCTATAGAAAATCTTATAAGTATAGTAAGTATTATTACTTAGTGTTATGGAGTGGCCCAATTGGGCCATAGCGGATGCCTGCGCACTCTATATAGGCGTTAGCCCAATCCCCTACCTAACCCCTACAGCAAAAGGATACATATTGTACAAGTTGTATAACTCTTGTACAATTAGCATCTATATTACAAGACTAGGTTAAAGACCTAGTCTGTTATATAGCTCCCCTATTACGCCCCTCTTACGTTAGCTAGAAGCTAGTTGTAATACTATGCACCCCCTAAGGATCTATTGCCTTATTAGCCTAGGTTGGAACCCCCTACCGCCCTAGGACTTAACCCGCCTAGAAGCTGTTCTGCGCTAGTTTAAACCTATAACCTTAAGGTAACTTGTACAAATGTTATAGAGTGGCCTAATTAGGCTATAGCAGATGCCTGCGCACTCTATATAGGCGTTAGCCTAATCCCCTACCTGACCTCTACGGCAAAAGGATACGTATTGTACAAGTTGTGTGACTCTTGTACAATTGGCATCTATATTACAAGACTAGGTCAAAGACCTAGTCCGTTACACTTAGTAAGCAATAATAGACTAAAAGACTAGAAACCTAACGAAAAGACTATTAAATCTATTTAATAAAAACTTAAGAACAATAAGTCTATAAAGAAGGTAATATATACATTAAAAAAGGATAACCTATCTATTAGCAATAATGTTCTTCCTAAGGGATTCTATCAAAAGTAGCTTCAACACCAATGCCAAAAGTGGCCTCAACACCAGCGATACCAACATCGCTAGCTTCATGCAACATCAGCTCCAACAGCTGTCACCAGCACGACTACTCTAACAGTAGCACAATAAAGGAACTTAGTTACAACAACTAAGTGTAGGAAATAAGTAGGTATAGTGGACCAGGATAGAATACAATAGGGGTTATCTAGTCTATTATCTTTCCTTTGTTATAGGGCTCTACACACACTAATATCAGCCCCTCTTATAGAGGCAGTGCAACAGATCACTTAGCATCTCTCAGAATTCTCTCGCTCTACAAGCTGCAGGATTTTTGGGTATCTAGCTATCCCCCTTCTTGTTTTTCCTTCTCTTCTTCTCTTTCTTTCTCTCTTAGAATTAGCTATATATAGGCTGCTTCCTCCCTCCTAAGTTAGAGGAATTAAGCAAGGAATTTACACTCTTCTACACACTAAAAGCTTCTTTATCTTATCTTTCTTCTGTTATCTCTTCTATCTCCTCTTTAATAGTTATAAGCCTAGTTTGCCCTTCTTTAGTATCTTTACCTTTTTGATAACTCTATTATCTTCTTTAGCTCCCTAAAGCTATTTACATTATTCTGTTATTATAGATACCTAGTATCTTCAATAACACTCTTTTTATTACACAATCACGTGCTTTGCACTATACTACATAATTTCCCTATTATTAACAACAATAACAAATTTCTCGTTATTAATAACAATAACATCTTTTCTTGTTATTAACAACAATAACATTTTTTCCGTTATCTACTATAATAACAACCTCTTTAATATCAATTACGCAATATTAACCCTAACCCTAACCCTAACCCTAGAGGGTTAGCAGAAGGAGTTAGTTATTAACCCCTTTTTAAAGAGATAACACTTGCAACAATTCAACAACGAGTTAAGCAGTTACACTACTAAAAGCGCCCTGATTATCACTACAGATTTTGCTCTAATTCAAAATCTAACTTCTGTTCTAAATTCGTCTTTAAAAATAGAATAATTCCCTTAAATTAACTTCTTGATTTTCTTTTAGCATTAGTTTTAAATCTAACAGTAAAGTACAACATTAATTTTTAGTCTTAAATTTACACTAACTTTAACAACGAATTCTACAGTGAATTTAACTCTAATTATAAAATAGATTTTAATTACGGATTCTTTATTAATTAATCTACTAGATTTTCACTATAGATTCTACTATAGAGCTTGGATTAACAGCTTAATACTAACTTTATATAGTAAGAGACTAGAATTGTTAGATTTTAGTTATCGAAAAATACGCAATAAACGAAGGAGTCTAGAACTACCTAGATCCAGCAGACAACAATAAAGAGGAACTAACTAAGCTACAAGAACTAATACCTAAGGATGTTAACAAAAAGGTTACTGTAGTAGGAGATTTAGATAACTATAAATTCTCTATTCTACAGTTTCTCTACACACAATATTAAACAAAGATCTAGGACTACTACAACTAAAAGAAGGCCCTTAATAGCATCTAACAATAGATAGTTAAAACGGTTAGTAACTACTATAAAACTATTAGCTATAAGCACAATATCGCTAAGTAGATCCTTCTTCTTTAACAATAATTAAAGCTAACATCTTAGAACAACAAAAAAGAAATACTTTCTTAATATAAAGCTATATTAAAGAGCCCTTCTAGAACTAAGATAAAGGAATTCGTTACTTCCTATAAGAAGGTACTCTTAGAAGTACAGTAAATCGATCTTCTAGATACCTACAATCTTTAGCTAACTTTAGACTTCCTTAATGCTGTTTAGCAAATTAACCCTTTCTTTTCAACCTATTAGCACAACAGAATTAGAGATAAATCGATCTCTAATAAGCCTAATTAGAAGGAAAAGATACTAGATAGCCACTAAATTGCGGATCTTTTTAAAAGCTAAACAAAAGCTAACAACAACGGATTCTTTGCTAGCTTCTAGGACCAGAAAACTCCTTCTTCTTTAAAACAGCTAAGTCCACTAAATTCGAATTTAAATCCTATATATATCTGTAGAAAGCCTTATAAGTATAATAAGTGTTATTACTTAGTAAGCAACAATAGACTAAAAGACTAGAAACCTAACGAGAAGACTATTAAATCTATTCAACAAAAACTCAAGAACAATAAGTCTATAAAGAAGGTAATATACACATTAAAAAGAGATAACCTATCTATTAGCAACAATGTTCTTCCTAAGAGATCCTCTTCTTCTTCTTCCTTAAATCTAGTTATTAGTTCTACCTTTGCTAATCTATCTTCTTCTTTTAGCAATTCTAATACCCCTTATCCTTTAAGGGACTCCTAGATTCTTAATTCTAGCTCTAACATCTATATAACTAATAACCTAGATAGGTTATTGGATTATAAGGAAGCTACTACAACACAACAGATCTTTGCTAGAGATTTAAGCCTTTCTATTCTAGGATACAGCCGCGTTCTTGTTAGAACCAACAAAGGACTCTTCTAACTTCAACAGGTTGCCTTCGTTCCTACATTCTACACTAATGTAGCAAGCCTAGATAAGCTTCTACAAGCTAGATACAACTGGAATCTAAAGACAGGTTGGGTTACAAAAGACTTAAGCAACCTCTTCTAAACAACAAGGAACTACAGGCAACTAACTATTAAATTCAACGAAATTAATAACAACGATTAACCTAATAGTTCCTTTTTAACAACTTCTTTAGCTTCAGCAGACCTATAGCATTAACGATTAGGGCATCCTAATAAGGAAGCTCTTAAACACCTAGTAGAAGCAACTACAGGAGCTAAGGTCACTAGATTTACAAAAATCAAATGTAAAGCTTGTTCTCTTTTAAAGGCAACTAGGAAAATCAACAGAGAACCTCCTCTAGGCTCTAGTCCTAGGCCCTTCTAGAAAGTCTTTATTAATATCTTTAAGCTAGAACAAGGATATAACGGTTCTAATTTAGCTCTTCTAATAAAGGATAATTTCACAAAGATAATTATGTATTATCCTTTATTTTCTTTAACTTAACAAGAGTTAGTCTTAAAGCTCGAAGTCTTTAATAACTATATAAAGAGATAATAGCAACTAAATATCTATATTATCTATTAAGACAACGAAAGAGGTCTTCAATAAGACTATACAACCTAGATCTAGCAACAAGGAATTAAAGACAAACTAACAGCACTATATACTTTAGCCTAAAACGGTTAAGCTAAAAGATTAGGGGGTATAATAGCTACTAAAGCTAGGACCTTACAGCTTTCCTTGAATTTACCTTCTAAATTATAGCCTAAACTCTAGAAAACAGCAACGTTCTTATACAACAGAACCCCTTAATAAGGTATAGATTAAAAGACCTCTTTTTAGGTATTCTACACTTAGCTTTCTGAAAACAATAAGGATACTAGATATTCTAGCTTCCTTAAACTAGATATCTCTTTCCTTAAAGCCTTTAGTTATAGAGCTTATCCTCTTACAATAGAAGCTCTTAAGAATACAGCTAAATAAGAACTTAAAACTTCACTCTATATAGAGATTAGTTACCTAGTTGGTTACAATTCCTTAAATATCTTCTGCATCTAGATTCCAACAAAAAACAAGATTAAAAGAGTAAGAGACGTTACTTTCAACAAATCTTCCTTCTACAACCTACACAAAAAGCAACCTATTCAATAAGAGGTTTAAATATAGCTTCTAGCATACATTAAATTAACCTTTAAATTCAAAGACTTCTAACTAACTACACTTATAGAAGTGCAGCTTCTACTTGTTTTAAACCTAAAAGAATACTAAGACTTTACTTCCTCTATAGAACCCTCTATAGATAAGGAACCTCTACAACAACAGGAACCTTCCTAGTTACTAACACTAAGTCTAGAGCCTTAGTCTCTTCCTTAACAGCTTCTATAACTAACTAACCCTTGTAGGTTAGTAAGACTAGCTACCTATAATTCTTCTAACTTCGCCTTTACTAGTAGCTTTCTACTAGGTATAAAGGAAAGACTTTATCGATAAACTCTTCCCCCTAAACCTAGGAACTAGAAAGAGCTACAATAACACTAATTTATTAATGAGTTTAAAGAGGCAGCAACAAAGGAATTTAATAATAACTAGGAAAAAGGAACCTTTTAACTAACACTAGTTATAGACCTTCCTACTAGATATAAGCTAATTCCTCTTACCTAAGTCTTTAAGTATAAATTTAATAAGTATAGATACCTTACTTAATTTAAAGCTAGAATCTATATAAAAGGAGACCTTTAACCTATAAGCTTAAAAGAGACTTATACAGCAACCCTTGCAGCTAGATCCTTTTAAATCCTTATAGTAATTCTAACGAAATTTAACCTTAATTCTATCTAAATAGACGCTGTCTCTACCTTTACTAATAGTCTTTAAGATAAAACTATTTACATTAATTATCCTAATAGATTTAAGAAACTAGGATAGGCTTTATTACTTCTTAGGGCTCTATATAGCCTAAGGAGGTCCCCCTATCTCTAGCAGAAAGATCTCTCTTTAACTCTTTAAAAACTATAACTATAGGTAGTTATAGAAGACCCTTATATTATAATTTTAGATACAGTAGTTATCTTCTACTTTATAGATAATATTGTACTTATCTTCCAATCTAAAAATAGGGATAAGGCACAAGGAATTGCATAAGGACTTTAAGATAGTTACAAGATGAAGATCCTAGGGGATCTAAAGTAGTTTCTTAGAATTTAAATTATCTATAATTAAAAGCTTTAAAAGACCTAGCTTTTATAAGACTCTTATATAGAGAAAATTGCCAACGAATTCCTCTCTAGAAAGATACCTAAGAAAACCTACCTAATTCTAGAACAACAACTCAAAAGGAACTAGTAACAAGCCTCTTCTCAACAGATATACTAGTATTAGAAGCTTATTAGTTCTATTAACTACCCTTCTATAATAATAAGGCTAGATATAGCTCTTGCTGTATCTAGACTCTCTAAGCACCTTTAGAATCCCTCTAAATATCACCACAAAGTAGCTGTAGGAGTAGTTATCTACCTCTTTCTTACTTAATTTCTCGCTATTTAATTCTCTAATAGCAACCTCCAGCAACAAGAGCTTGTAGTAGCTTCTAATGCTGCTTACGCTAACGATAAAGAAACCCGTAAATTGTTATAAGGCTCTTTCTTCAGTCTCTTTAGTGGAGTAATTAGTTAGCAAGCAACTAAGCAACCTACAGTTACAACTTCCTCTACAGAAGCAGAGCTTCTAGCTCTTTCTACAACAGCAAAAGACTTAATCTCTATATCTAGGCTTCTTAACTAATTAGGTCTTAAGCTAGATATCAGCAACCAACCCCCTATTATCCAATATAATAACCTTTAGACAATTCGTCTTGTAACTCTCAATATTCCTTAAATTAAGACCGCTTTAAAATACGTTAATGTTCACAACTGTTAGCTTTAGCAGGCCTATAAAGAAGGCCTCTTCTAGCTCTCTTACACACTAACAGCAGATATAGTTGCTAATAGACTTACTAAAGCTCTTATTGGTTAGAAATTCATTACCTTCTGTAATTAACTTAGTCTTATAGATATAGAAAGTCTTGTTAAGCTTAAAGAGCTTAAAGACTCTAAAGAGGAATAGATAGCTTATTAACTAACAACCTATCTAGGGGGGTATATCAAAAGTAGCTTCAACACTAATGCTAAAAGTGGCCTTAACACCAGCGATACTAACATCGCTAGCTTTATGCAACATTAGCTCTAACAGCTATCACCAGCACAACTACTCTAACAGTAGCACAATAAAGGAACTTAGTTACAACAACTAAGTGTAGGAAACAAGTAGGTGTAGTAGACTAGAATAGGATACAACAGAGGTTATCTAGTCTATTATCTTTCCTTTATTATAGGGCTCTATACACACTAATATCAGCCTCTCTTATAGAGGCAGTGCAACAGATTACTCAGCATCTCTCGGAATTCTCTCGCTCTACAAGCTGCAGGATTTTCGGGTATCTAGCTATCCCCCTTCTTGTTTTTCCTTCTCTTCTTCTCTTTCTTCCTCTCTTAGAATTAGCTATATATAGGCCGCTTCCTCCCTCCTAAGTTAGAGGAATTAAGCAAGGAATTCACACTCTTCTACACACTAGAAGCTTCTTCATCTTATCTTTCTTCTGTTATCTCTTCTATCTCCTCTTTGATAGATTCTCTTTATCTTCTTCTTTCTTAAATCTAGTTATTAGTTCTACCTTTACTAATCTATCTTCTTTATTTAGCAATTTAAATACCCCTTATCCTTTAAGGGACTTCTAGATTCTTAATTCTAGCTCTAATATCTATATAACTAATAACCTAAATAGGTTATTAGATTATAAGGAAGCTATTACAATATAATAGATCTTTGCTGGAGATTTAAGCCTTTCTATTCTAGAATACAGCTGCGTTCTCGTTAGAACTAATAAAGAACTCTTCTAACTTTAATAGGTTGCCTTTGTTCCTACATTCTACACTAATGTAGTAAGCCTAGATAAGCTTCTATAAGATAGATATAACTAGAATCTAAAGATAGGTTAGGTTATAAAAGACTTAAGCAACCTCTTTTAAACAACAAGGAACTACAGGCAACTAACTATTAAATTTAACGAAATTAACAATTAACCTAATAGTTCCTTTTTAACTTCCTTAGCTTTAGTAGACCTATAGCATTAACAATTAGAGCATCTTAATAAAGAAGCTCTTAAACACCTAGTAGAAGCAACTATAGAAGCTAAGATTACTAGATTTACAAAAATTAAATATAAAGCTTGTTCTCTTTTAAAGGCAACTAGGAAAATTAATAGGGAACCTCCTTTAGGCTTTAGTTCTAAGCCCTTCTAGAAAGTCTTTATTAATATCTTTAAGCTAGAACAAGAATACAATAGTTCTAATTTAGCTCTCCTAATAAAGGATAATTTTATAAAGATAATTATGTATTATCCTTTATTTTCTTTAACTTAGTAAGAGTTAGTCTTAAAGCTTAAAGTCTTTAACAACTATATAAAGAGAAAGTAGCAACTAAATATCTATATTATCTATTAAGATAATAAAAGAGGTCTTTAATAAAACTACACAACCTAGATCTAGCAATAAGGAATTAAAGACAAGTTAATAGCACTATATACCTTAGCTTAAAACAGTTAAGCTAAAAGATTAGGGGGTATAATAGCTACTAAAGCTAAGACCTTACAGCTTTCCTTAAATTTACCTTCTAAATTATAGCCTAAACTCTAGAAAACAGCAACATTCTTATATAATAGAACCCCTTAATAAGATATAGATTAAAAGACCCCTTTTTAGGTATTCTATACTTAGCTTTTAGAAAACAATAAGGATACTAGATATTCTAGCTTCCTTAAGCTAAATATCTTTTTCCTTAAAGCCTTTAGTTATAGAGCTTATTCTTTTACACTAGAAGCTCTTAAGAACACAGCTAAATAAGAACTTAAGACTTTACTCTATATAGAGATTAGTTACTTAGTTAGTTATAATTCCTTAAATATCTTCTGTATCTAGATTCTAACGAAAAATAAGATTAAAAGAGTAAAAGACATTACTTTTAATAAATCTTCCTTCTACAATCTACACAAAAAGCAACCTATTTAGTAAGAATAAGAGGTTTAAATCTAGCTTCTAGTATATATTAAGTTAACCTTTAAATTTAAAGACTTCTAACTAACTACACTTATAGAAGTGCAGCTTCTACCTGTTTTAAACCTAGAAGAATACTAAGACTTTACTTCCTCTATAGAACCCTCTATAGATAAGGAACCTCTTTAACAATAGAAACCTTCCTAGTTACTAATACTAAGTCTAGAGCCTTAGTCTCTTCCTTAACAGCTTCTACAACTAACTAACCCTTATAGGTTAGCAAGACTAGCTACCTATAATTCTTCTAACTTTACCTTTACTAGTAGCTTTCTACTAGGCATAAAGGAAAGACTTTATTAATAGAATCTTCCCCTTAAACCTAGGAACTAGAAAGAACTATAACAGCACTAATTTATTAATAAGTTTAAAGAGGCAGTAATAAAGGAATTTAATAATAACTAGGAAAAGGGAACCTTTTAACTAACACTAGTTATAGACCTTCCTACTAGATATAAGCTAATTCCTCTTACCTAGGTCTTTAAGTATAAATTCAATAAATATAGATACCTTACTTAATTTAAAGCTAGAATCTATGTAAGAGAAAACCTTTAACCTATAAGCTTAAAAGAGACTTATGCAGCAACCCTTACAGCTAGATTCTTTTAAATCCTTATAGCAATTCTAACTAAATTCAACCTTAATTCTATCTAAATAGACGCTGTTTCTACCTTTACTAATAGTCTTTAAGATAAAACTATTTACATTAATTATTCTAATAGATTTAAAAAACTAGGATAGGCTTTATTGCTTCTTAGAGCTCTATATAGCCTAAGGAGGTCCCTCTATCTCTAGCAGAAAGATCTCTCTTTAACTCTTTAAAGACTATAACTATAGGTAGTTACAGAAGACCCTTGCATTATAATTTTAGATACAGTAGTTATCTTCTACTTTATAGATAATATTGTACTTATTTTCTAATCTAAAAACAGGGATAAGGCATAAGGAATTGCATAAGGACTTTAAGATAGTTATAAGATAAAGATCTTAGGGGATTTAAAGTAGTTTCTTAGAATTTAAATTATTTGCAATTAAAAGCTTTAAAAGACCTAGCTTTTATAAGACTCTTATATAGAGAAAATCGCTAATAAATTCCTCTCTAGAAAGATACCTAAGAAAACCTACCTAATTCTAGAACAATAACTTAAAAGGAACTAGCAATAAGCCTCTTCTTAATAGATATACTAGTATTAAAAGCTTATTAGTTCTATTAACTACCCTTCTACAATAATAAGGCTAGATATAGCTCTTGCTGTATCTAGACTCTCTAAGCACCTTTAGAATCCCTCTAAATATCACTATAAAGTAGCTATAGAAGTAGTTATCTACCTCTTTCTTACTTGATTTCTTGCTATTTAATTCTCTAATAGCAACTAACAAGAGCTTATAGTAGCTTCTAATGCTGCTTACGCTAACAATAAAGAAACCTATAAATTGTTATAAGGCTCTTTCTTTAGTCTCTTTAGTAGAGCAATTAGTTAGTAAGCAACTAAGCAACCTACAGTTACAACTTCCTCTACAGAAGTAGAGCTTCTAGCTCTTTCTACAACAGCAAAAGACTTAATCTCTATATTTAGGCTTCTTAACTAATTAGGTCTTAAGCTATATATTAGCAACTAACCCCCTATTATCTAATGTAATAACCTTTAGACAATTTGTCTTATAACTCTTAATATTCCTTGAATTAAGACTGCTTTAAAGCACATTAATGTTTATAACTGTTAGCTTTATTAGGCCTATAAAGAAGGCCTCTTCTAGCTCTCTTACACACTAACAGTAAATATAGTTGCTAATAAACTTACTAAAGCTCTTATTAGTTAGAAATTTATTACCTTCTGTAATTAACTTAGTCTTATAAATATAGAAAGTCTTGTTAAGCTTAAAGAGCTTAAAGACTCTAAAGAGGAATAGATAGCTTATTAACTAACAACCTATCTAGAGGGGTATATTAAAAGTAGCTTTAACACTAGTGCTAAAAGTAGCTATAACACCAGCAATACTAATATCGCTAGCTTCACGCAACATTAGCTTTAATAGCTGTTACTAGCACTACTACTCCAACAGTAGTATAAAGGAACTTAGTTATAATAACTAAGTATAGGAAACAAGTAGGTGTAGTAGACTAGGATAGAATACAACAGAGGTTATCTAGTCTATTATCTTTTCTTTGTTATAGAGCTCTACATACACTAATATTAGCCCCTCTTATAGAGGCAGTGCAATAGATCACTTAGCATCTCTTAGAATTCTCTTGCTCTACAAGCTGTAGGATTTTTAGGTATTTAGCTATCTCTCTTCTTGTTTTTTCTTCTTCTCTTCTCTTTCTTTCTCTCTTAGAATTAGCTATATATAGGCCGCTTCCTCCCTCCTAAGTTAGAGGAATTAAGCAAGCAATTCATACTCTTCTACACACTAGAAGCTTCTTTATCTTCTCTCTCTTCTGTTATCTCTTCTCTCTCCCTCTTGATAAAGTTTTATATTACTAATATAGGTTATAATATATTTATTAGTTAAAAATAGCTAGTAGCTTAAAATATTTAGTTATATCTTTAAAGCAAAAGAATTATATAGTTAAAGAATTAACTTAATAATATAAAGTTCTTATTAGCTATAATACTAAACCTATAAAAGAAAAAGGTTAATTCTATAGTTTAAAAAGATACTTTATAATATAACTAAAGAATAAACAATTAAATTAATTATAAAAAGTATTTAATTTACTAAATCCTAAAACACTTAAATCCTTAAAAAGAGGTTACTTTAACTTTAAGTAAAGATTTAACTAAACCTCTAGTTAATATAATAAAGCTATAAGCTTAAATTAAAGCTAACCTTTATTAATTATAATAGAAGAAGTTATAAATACTTAATAAAGCTATTACCTTTATTAATTAAATAGTTTTACTACCTATAGTTAGTCTTTAAGCCCTTAAAGTATAAGTATAGTAAAAGATATATATAAGTAAAACTATTTCTTTCTATAAAAATAAAGACCTAGAGTATATTAAGTTAGTAAGAGAGTTAATTTCTTTATAGTTAGTATATTTAAAAGAATTCTTTTTAAAGAAAGCTACTATAGTATTACTACTTAGTTACTTTAGTTATAATATTGTTATGGACTTGAGCCTTAGGCTCGTGTCTTTCAGTAGAGGGAGGACAGCAGGAGAGAGACAGAGATCTATATAGGTAAAGGGATAGAAGTAAGCTGCACTTATCTAGAGGTTACCTAGACTTTACTAGGCCCTAAAGAGAGAACCTTAGCTATAAAGTATATACTAAAAGGGGCTCCTAAGGGGATAGACTTACCCCTAAATATATAGTATAAGGGTATAGAGAGGCTTTTAGTTCCTTCTCTTTTCCTTCTTTTCTCTCTATAATTATAGTTCTTATTATAAACGCTAGTTAATAGCAGCTACTAGGTTAGTCTATTATATACTATAATTATTCTATAGATAGAACACTAGTAAGAACAATATTGTTTAGTTATAGCAATAAAGGCCTAGTTAGTTAACTTAAGCACCCTTTTAACCTCTATAGAGAGGTAGAGGAAAATACAGTAGAAATTAGCTAAAAAGCAGTAGAAATTATAGCACTTTACGAATTAGTTAAGAGCTAATCTCTATAAATAAAGGAACTATAACGCTTTATAATAGACTATATATAGAAAAAGAAGCAGCTTTAAGCTGCAGTAAGCTAGTAGCTAAAGGAACCTAAATAGAAGCCTTTACCTATAGTAAACCTTTATAATAGAAATAAATAAGGCTTTTAGGCCTAGTAAATAGTAATTACCTAAAAGCTTTAAGCTAATAGTGCCTTTATAGGTACAATATAGAACTAGTAGTACTACTTATACTAAAGCTTATTACTTAAGGTTTAGTAAAGAGTAGCTGCCTATTATAAGGTAGGTAAAGTAAGGGAATATAATATATAGAGGTTTTTTAATTACTTAGAATTAGTCTTTATAGATTCTTACTAATAGAATTAAGCTCTAATTAAGCTTAATTAGCTTTAATAGAGTAATAATAAGTAGTTTATAGAATTCTATATTTATTTTAAAGAGAAAATTACGCTAGTAAAAAGAGCTAACTAAAATAATAGTGTAAAGTTAGCTAAGTTATAAATAGTACTTAATAAGGAAATAAGGGATTATAGTATAAAGAGGGATATTCTTTATTATAACTACCTTTAGGCAGTAAAGTGCTACTACAGTATTACACTAAACCTTAAGTTATATTACATTAAGGAATAATACTAGCTAAAATACAGCTTTAGCTCTAAAGAGCTCTAGAATAGTAACACTAAAATAACTAGAGTTAATACTATAGAAACTTAATAGAAATAGAAAAGAGGTATAAAGAAATCTAGAGTAAGATAACTAAATAAGAATACTCTATAAATAAAGTAGGTATTTAAAGCTAAACTTAAAAAATACTGCTAAAAAAAGTAATACCTTTAGTATAAGTTATTTTAACACTATATTTAAGGATATAGATAGTAACTAGTAAAATATAAGCTAGAGTTAATTAATATATAAGCAGCAGTAATAGATAATATATAGAAGAAGAACTTTAATAAGTTAAAAAAAGGCTTACCTTTAGCCTTAAGCTTAATATAGAGGTAAAGGTAATATAAATAACGTAATAACCTCTACTTAATAGGCAGCTAAAAGAAGAATATAGAGAGATAACTAAGAAAATAGATATATTACTGTTCTTTATCTCTATACTCTTTAACTAACTATTGTTTTACAATATATAGATAAATAGTAGGTATAACTATTTTACTATAATAAGTAAGAGTTTAGTGTAATACCTTAGCCTAAAGTAGGTTCTATTACTATATAAAAGAATAGTGTAAACAGTAGTAAAGGTTAAATAGTAGTTCTATAATAGCTACTAAAGGAGCGCCTTAATTACTTC
The DNA here is from genome assembly GCA_000729835.1 of Atkinsonella hypoxylon. Taxonomy (NCBI): domain Eukaryota; kingdom Fungi; phylum Ascomycota; class Sordariomycetes; order Hypocreales; family Clavicipitaceae; genus Atkinsonella; species Atkinsonella hypoxylon. The sequence continues at coordinate 46,608 of JFHB01000162.1, forward strand.
TTTAGTTTCCTTATAGGTAGATATTAACAGCTAGGTCTTTCTAGTAGTAGCCTATATAATCTTAGGCTTAACCTAAGATTATATCTTTAGAAGCCTATAGTTAGCCTATAATAGAATTGTCCTTAATACTACTAGCTAAAGCCTATTAGTAGGTAAGGCTAAGGGCTTTATAATCTAAGTAGTAGAAGCTTAAAACGTTAAGAACCTAATAAAACTAATATTAGCAGTAGTTTATAGTGCTCTAATAAAATAGAGTAAAAGCTAAGAGGTTACTATATATTTTATTGCTATAAGCCTTTAGGAAATTACCTCTATATTGTTATTATAAATATCCCTAAAAGGCCTTAATCTACTAATGCTACTACTTAAATTAGAGAACTTTTATAATCTTTTTAAAGAAGAAAAGGCCTAAGGCCTTCTACTATATAGAGAGAAGCTAGATTACTATATTAAGCTAAAATAGCAGCTAAATAGCTTCTTACTGTTACTGCTGTAGGCTCTACTATATAATATACTGTAGAACTATTTATTAGAAATTAGGAAGTAGGTAATAAACCTAATAGATAAAGAATAAATTTAAGCTAGCTTCTTCTTAGCAGTAGTATTTATTCTTTTAGCTAAAAAGCTAAGTAAAGAATAGTAATTTTATATTAATTATTAAGCTCTTAATAAGATTATAGAATAGAACTATTACCTACTCCCTTTAATAAAGAAGACGCTTAAGTTATTATTAAAGGTACACTAGTTTACTAAACTAAATATATAGTTAGCCTTCTATAGGATCTAGATAGTAAATAGTAAAGAGCACTTTATAGCGTTTTATACCTAGTTTAGCCTCTTTAAATAGCTAGTTTACCCCTTTAGGTTAGTAGAAGCTCTAGCTACATTTTAATAATACATTAATAGTGCACTAGAAGAGGCCCTTAGAGATTATATAACTGCTTATCTAGATAACGTTCTTATTTACACTAGAGGTTTTAGGAAAAACTATATATATAAAGTATAGAGAATCCTAGAAAAGTTGCAGTTAGTAGGGCTGCACTTAGATCTTAAGAAATACTGCTTTACTATAACTAAAGTTAAATACCTTAGCTTTATAGTTATAGTAAAAAGAGAGATACACCTAAATATAGAGAAGATTATAGCTATTTAGAAGTAGTAAGCTCCTACTAAGTTATAAGGGATATAAAGCTTCCTTAGATTTATAAACTTCTACTATAACTTTATATTAAATTTCTTAAATATTATAAAGCTCTTAGTTAACTTAATAAAGAAGGGAGTTCTATTCTAGTAAATAGAGAAATATAAGAGGTTATTTATAAGGCTTAAGGAGGCCTTTACCTTATACCTAGTCTTAGCCTAGTAGAACTTTAAGAAGAATATAGTAGTAAAGGCTAATTGCTTAAAAGAGGCCCTTAGTAGCTGTTTATTCTAATATAATAAAGCTAGCGTGCTGCAGCCTATAGTATACTATTTAGCTAGATTATCTCTAGCTTAATGTAACTATACTATTTACAATAAGGAACTTTTAGCAATAATATCTTACCTTAAAGCTTAAGCAGTAAAGTTATAAAGAGTAGTGTATCCCTTTATAATTCTTATAGACTATAAGAATCTAGAATACTTTATATCTCTATATGTTGAAAATAATAGGGATTACAGGACTAGATAGAAGAGGGTAGTGGTCTCTTATATTTAGCACCTGTAATTGCTCCTAGCAATTATCACGTAGTAGAAGCAGCAGCGGCCTAAATCAAGCTGTAGTGTATAGTATAGATCACGTAGAGGCAGTAGATAACTATAATAATAGTGGTATCTTATATTGAGAGCGCTGTAACGAATAAGTGAGGGTAGGATCTTAAATCTTTCTAGTCCCTTATAGACCCTCTAACTATATTAGCAGGCCGTAGTCGCTAGAAGGGGCTTATAGGCTACTTTATAATTTCTGTAAAAAGATTTACTATATAAAAACAAAAAAATCAACTTACAGCTATATAAACGAGACGCCTACGTGCACAATTTAACAAATTCCACTAATAATAAGCAACCCTTATAAGCAACTCTATCTAACAATTATACTATTAAATAGCCCTAATTCTTAGCTTTTAAATAGTATACTTCTTGAATTTCTACTATTGCTAGTTATAGAGAAAATCGCAGTTAAAGTTAACTATAGGTTAGGCAACTTTGCCTTAGTTAAATCTAGATGTTTACATCTAGTAACAACAATATCTCTACTAAAAATCAACGTAACAAGACCTAATAAGGGTTACGTAATAGAGCAACTAGTAGGCATAAAAATAGGCTATACAGGGTAGCTTATTTTTAACACTCCCTCTAGAAATATAAGAAGTAACTAGTTCTACAGGCAACTTAGCTCCTTTAAAGGATATCTAAGTTAGAATTAATTAACAAAATACAGTACTAATAACAGAACTAAAATAACATAACTAATTCCAGCAATTCTAGAGTAGTTATAGTTGAATATAACTAGTTGTTGTTAATTGTTTTTGTTGTTTTCGATTTTTAACTGTTTTTCGTTGCTTTTCGATTTTTTGAGTGTTTTTGTTGCTTTTATAAGCTAGCTAGAAAGCTCTAGTAACTTAATAAATTGTTAATGCTTTTAAATATTAAGAGGCTTAGTTAGGCTATCTGCTGGCATCTAATTTGTATTAATATAACTAACCTTAGCTATACCTTTACAAATCTTTTCCCTAATGTAGTTAAACTTTAAAAGGGTGTGCTTAGTCCTACTATACAATGTTAGGTTGTAAGCAGTAACTATAGCGCCTTAATTATTACACCTAATAGGAATAGAAGGGGTTAAAGGCAGCTTTATCTCCTTAAAAAGGCCGTAGAGCTACTCTAATTCCCTAATAGCTTTAGATAATGCATTAGATTCTGCTTCTAAAGTGGAAAGAGCAATAGTACTAGCTTTCTTCGATTTCCAGCTAATAGGTCCACCAGCTAGCTTATATAGATAGGCATAGGTTGATTTAGAAGAGACTTTGTCACCGGCAAAATCGCTATCGCAATAACCAAGGAGGGTCTTAAGTACTTCTTTAGAGCTAGAAGCTTTAGAAGAAGACCCTAGTGGTATAGAACGCTTATAAATAATGGCAAAGCTTCTAGTACCACTTAAGTACCTTAGGAGGTGCTTAGAGGTATTGAAAATAATAGGGATTACAGGACTAGATATCTAAGAGGGTAGTGGTCTCTTAGATTTAGCACCTGTAATTGCTCCTAGCAATTATCACGTAGTGGAAGCAGCAGCGGCCTAAATCAAGCTGTAGTGTATAGTACTAGATCACGTAGAGGCAATAGATAACTGTAATAGTGGTATCTTTATATTAAGAGCGCTGTAACGAACAGTAAGGGTAGGATCTTGAATCTTTCCAGTCCCTTATAGACTCTCTAACTATATTAGCAGGCTGTAGTTGCTAGAAGGGGCTTGTAGGCTACTTTATAATTTCCGCAAAAAGATTTACTATATAAAAATAAAAAAATCGACTTATAGCTATACAAATAAGACGCCTACGTGCACAATTTAATAAATTCTACTAATAATAAGCAACCCTTATAAGCAACTCTATCTAACAATTATACCATTAAATAGCCCTAATTCTTAGCTTTTAAATAGTATACTTCTTGAATTTCTACTATTGCTAGTTGTAGAGAAAATCGCAGTTAAAGTTAACTATAGGTTAGGCAACTTTGCCTTAGTCGATTCTAGATGTTTTGCATCTAGTAACAGCGATATCTCTACTAAAAATTAACGTAACAAGACCTAATAAGGGTTACGTAATAGAGCAACTAGTAGGCATAAAAATAGGCTATATAGGGTAGCTTATTTTTAACACTCCCTCTAGAAATGTAAGAAGTAACTAGTTCTATAAGCAACTTAGCTCCTTTAAAGGATATCTAAGTTAGAATTAACTAACAAAATATAGTACTAATAATAGAACTAAATAACATAACTAATTCTAGCAATTCCAGGGTAGTTATAGTTGAATATAACTAGTTATTGTTAATTGTTTTTGTTGTTTTCGATTTTTAACTGTTTTTCGTTGCTTTTCGATTTTTTAAGTGTTTTTATTGCTTTTATAAGCTAACTAGAAAGCTCTAGTAACTTAATAAATTATTAATGCTTTTAAATAGCAAGAGGCTTAGTTAGGCTATCTGCTAGCATCTAATTTATATTAATATAACTAACCTTAGCTATACCTTTATAAATCTTTTCCCTAATGTAGTTAAACTTTAAAAGGGTGTACTTAGTCCTACTATACAACGTTAGGTTGTAAGCAGTAACTATAGCGCCTTAATTATTACACCTAATAGGAATAGGAGGGGTTAAAGGCAGCTTTATCTCCTTAAAAAGGCTGTAGAGCCACTCTAATTCCCTAATAGCTTTTAATAATGCATTAGATTCTGCTTCTAAGGTAGAAAGGGCAATAGTACTAGCTTTTTTCGATTTCTAGCTAATAGGTCCACTAGCTAGCTTATATAGATAAGCATAGGTTGATTTAGAAGAGGTTTTATCACTAGCAAAATCGCTATCGCAATAACTAAGGAGGGTCTTAAGTACTTCTTTAGAGCTAGAAGCTTTAGAAGAGGACCCTAGTGGTATAGAATACTTATAAATAATAGCAAAGCTTCTAGTACCACTTAAGTACCTTAGGAGGTACTTAAAGGCGTTTAGGTGCTCTATATAGGGCTTAGCTAGGAAGGTTAATAGCCACTAAACAGAAAAAGCAATATTAGCCCTAGTTAGCAACATAAGGTACATTATAGTGCCTATTATGCTCTAATAAAGCTTATAATTAGATTTTAAGAGAGGTTTTATAACTAGTTGCTTTAAGATTCCTGGCTGTATAGGGATAGAAGCTGGCTTAGCATCTAGTATTTTAAATCTTTCTAGGGCTTCAAGGATGTATTAAGATTAGTGGATTTTAATAGACCTTTTAGACCTATTACAGGTAATTTACACACCTAGAAAGAACTCTACTAGTCCCCTATCTTCTATTAGATAGGCTTAATTTAGTAGCTTTTTAAGCTTATTAATATATCGTAAATTAGGCCTAATTAGAAAACAGTTATCTACATAAGTAGCAATATATGTAGATGTAGCTAGGTTATAAAAGACTGCTGGGTCTAATATAAGAGGTTTAAATCTATGCTTTTAAAGTAATTCTGTTAGAATTTGCTGCTATTCTCTAGGACTTTACTTTAGACTATAGAGGGATTTTTCTAGCTTAATTACTTGCTCTTTAGAGGGCTTGTAATTACAGCTTTCTAGTAGCTTAGCTACTAATAGCGTTACTTCTGCAAATTTAACGAATCTATCTAGGATTTCTATATAAATAGCTTCCTTTAGCTTGCTATTTAAAAACGCTCCTATAAAGTTGATTTACTTAACTTCCTAGTTATTAAAAGCTGCAAGAGCTAATAATATACGCCAGCTAGGAGGAATACTAGTTGCAGCAAAGGTCTCTAGATAGTCTTAACCTTCTATTTGCATAAATCCCTTAGCAACAAGGCAGGCCTTATATTTAATAGAATTATTTTCTTTATCCTTTTTAAGCCTATAAACAAGCCTATTCTTTAGAACTCTTCAGCCCTTAGGTACTTAGTCTTTCCCTATAAATTTAAAGGTTCTAGCAGCTAATAGCTGCTTAAATTCGCTATAGGTAGCTTCTATCTAATGCTGCTTAGCAGAGCTTTTTAGGGCTTGCTTCTATATATTAGGAAGTTTATCCTTATTACTATTAGAAGTAATAGCTGCTTTAGTCCTTGCCTTAAAGCATAGATCCTTGATTAAGGAAAATATATCTCTATCTAAATCTATAGCATCAGCATCAATAGATTCAGCTTCAGCTTCTATAGGTTCTATATTAGCCTAAGGGGCTTCTATAGATATAGGGGCTTTAGGGGCCTCTACAGCTTCTATAGAGTTGCTTAGTAGAAGAGCTTGATCTACAGGTTCTAGTGGATGATTTAGCACATCTAGATAACTAGGATAAGGATACTTAGGAGTATAATTATCCACTAATTGCTGGTTATCGATTTCTCCCTCTAAAGGATTATCCACTATAGAACTAATAGGAACCTTAGGGATGCCCTGTGAAATAGGACCTATTCCTTCTATAATTTTAACGAAGCTAGTCTTTATAACAGCTCGTTTAGAGGGGATATATATTAGATATACATTAGAACCTAGCGTAGCTAAAAGTCTACTAGGAATAGTTCTTTTAGCTAGCTTCTGCAACCTAGATTGTTGTTCTAAAGGAATTAGAACTTCGCAATAGGAGCCTATAGCCCTTATTTTAGTAAAATTAGGCTTATAGGTCTTAGAAGGCTCTAAATCAGCTAGATATAGCTGTTTAGGACTTAGTAGTTTAGTACTATTTGCAGTAGTATTAACTAAATCTACTATAGCAGGAAGGATGTAAGACTATAGATACAGAGGTAATTGTAACCACTGTAGAGTAGCACGCAAACAGTCTAGAAGTACCCTTATAGCTCTCTCTATTAGCCTATTCTGTTTATAAATATAGGGGCAAGAGGTGCTAAAGCAAATACCCTTTAAAGATAGCTAAGCTTACAACCTAGTATTAATTTCTATACCACTATTAAAATAAAGGTGTTTAGAGTAGCAGTTATACTAGTTCTTTAATTCTTTAAAGAAGCCTTTAATACAGCTATAGAGAGTAGAACCCTCTTTATTAGCTAGATTAAAAGACTACTTATACCGTGATTTTCTATTAATTAGAAAAAGAACTAGAGGCCTCTTATTGTGCAGTATAGGCTCTATTTTAACGGTATCTCCCTCTATAATATCTAAACATCTAGGGGGGTTAGGAATAGCATACTTGCTAGGTCTTCTAACAGCTTTAGCTTAGTTGCAAGCTAGGCAGTTAAAATCCTTTTCCTTGATTTTTATAAAATTAGGAATACCTTTAGTAATAGAAGCAGTCTTCTTTAGTAAAAGGAGTCCTATATGCCCTAATCTAACGTGCTAAGTAGCAGCTAATTCTAGGAGCTTCTTATAGGAAGAAGAAGCAGTAGGATTACTACTAGAATTATTATTAGAGCTAGCTTCCTGTTGCTCTCTATCTTGCTAGATCTCTTAAGAACTACAGGCCTCGTTTAAGGGATCTAGACGGCCACTTCCTCTAATATCTAGCAACTTAGGATTTAGACCTTCTAAATCCCCGTTATTAGAAGGAATCTAACTAGGAGCCTGTTTAGGAACTAGGGCTAATAGCTCTATAGCATCGTTATTAGTATTATCTTCTTTAAAATTAGATAATTCCTTAATTTAGCTATATTCCTCTAGATTAAAACTAGGCTGTTAAGGGATTTAAACCTCTATAGGATAACTAGTATTATAATTGCTATTATAACTACTAAATCCTATATAAGAGAGATTAGTGTAGTTTTTACACACTTTAGGGGTCTCTTGCCCCTTAAGCTGTAGAAAGAAACCATGCTTTTTGGGATTTAGAAGCCTACAGCAGCTTCTATTAGCTAGAAATAGTTGATTTCTAAGGAGAGTGCCCCCTGTTAAATAGTGCTTTAGACTACTAATTAGGTTGGTATCTAAACCTAGGCAATATAGAGCATCTTTTAGAGCTAAAGGCCTATATTTAGCTAGATTTATACTAACTAGTACCTAGAATACAGTAGTTCCCTGTCCTTTAGGATAAATAGAACCTCCTTTAGTAGCAATAGGTGCGGTTTTACCCTTTTTTATAGGCTTAAAAGTCCTAAAAAATGCTTTATTGTTAACTATATAACAGGTAGAACCTGTATTATATAGTAAGGAGTTTTTAATTATTCTATTAGAATAGTTAAAAGAAGGGGTATTATTACTAGTAGTACTAGTATCACTAGTAGTGGATTCTGTATCTAAATCGTAAGAATTATTACTACTAGAACTGCTAGATTCACTATTGGAATCTATAGTATCCTAGTTGCTAGTAGATAGGTTATAGCAACCTATAGCAAAAGCAGCTTCTCTATCCTTATTCCTAGAGTTTTTGTTACTTCTTCTTCGGCCCTTCTACTTCTTCTTATTCTTAGAGGCTTTATCTGTATCTTTTTCTTTAGAGGCATTAGAATCGTTAGAATTAGAATCGGAATTCTTCTTCTAATTAGGAGGATTCTTTCCTTAGTTAGCTTTATTATTATTAGAACTATTAGAATTAGAAGCTTTATAACTAAGAGCCTTAGATATAGAGGAGCTTTTATCTCTTTATTCTTCTAATAAGTTAGCTATAAGGAACTGTAAATTTAGCATTTTTACAGATAGACCTTGTGCTCTAGCAGCTCTAATAGAATATTGCTGCCTTTTAGCCTAGCTAGGGAAGGTCTTCTTTAAAGCATTAATATAATAATTTACCTAGTCAATAGGATTAATAGCTACACTATAGAGCTGTAATCTAGCTAGTAAATTATTAAATTTAGCATTAAAGGCCTCTAAAGATCCCTTATAGTTCGAAAACGATAAGTTGTAATAACTAGCATACAGCGTACTACGTTGTATTTTAGCACTCTGCGAATATTGCCTAACTAGAACGTTATAGGCATCTACAGGGGACTTATGCCAGCATATAGCAGCTTAAGGTCTAGATTAGCAACTATCTCTTATAATTATAAGGATAATAGCTTATTCTAAATCTACTAAAGTACTAGCTATACTAGGATTATTAATAAATTAAGGGAATTCTAGTGCCTTAAATTAAATAGTTAAAGCTTGCTTCTACTGTTTAAAATTTTTAGGGCCTTTTAGCTTAGCAGCCTCTAGAATAGAGTGGACCTTCTTATTTAACTCTTTTATAGTGCCTTCATTAAAAGCAGGCAGAAAAGTAGCACTATTAGAGGAACTAGAAGGTTTAGGGACTTTAAAAGAGACTTTAGAAGTCTTAGAAGTAATAGGATCTACTACCTTAGAGGGAGATCCTATAGAGAGATTACCTATAGATGTAATTATAGTATCTAATTTACTTAGTAAATCAGCTATATTACCTTTATTTTGGCTTTATTTTGCTTCACTATACCTAATAAATCTATTTAGGGTCTCTTGTTGCTTATCCATTTAAGCTTTTAGATTAGCTTACACATTATAGACTTGCACTACTCTTTTAGAAGCTAATCTAGCTTCTTTTAGAGCCTTCTCAGCTATATAATCTTCTTTATTAGAAGAGGAATCTACTGGCTAAGGGGGGGACCTTACTGGACTAGGAAAGCTAGTAGTAGCAGCTGTAGCTAGTGTACTAGAACCACTACCCCGTTCAGGGCTTGTGCTCTTTCCCTTACCTGTTCCTTTTAGTGCCATTTTAAGGGTTTTAATAGCTAATTTAACGCTCTTTATAGCTAATTATAGCCTAAATTACAGTGGAAATAGTAGTAAATAACAGTAATAATTCTTATTAAATATAGGCTAGAAGTGCCCTATATTTTCAGAAATTATACTAAGATTTTTCTCTAATTTCTTTTGTAACAGGTATAACGGGCTCTAAGGCTGCGTTGTATTGCGATCTATATGCACATACAATTTATATAGCAGACTAGATTAACAAGCCGTCGCGAGGGGCATAAAACACAGTCCTAGCTATTTTTAGCTAAAAAAATTTAGGAGATTCTTCTCTAATTAGGTTCTAATAAATTAGTGGAGACCTAGGCACAGCTAATTTAGGGATATCTAGCTAATTCCTACTTCAAAATCCTAACCAGTAGGATTACTATATAAATTGATTCTGCGACCGAAAACACAGGAATATCTAACAGCAACAAGAGCTGTTAGGCGTGCACTACAAATTGTAGTATAGCCACTAATAGAGGTGCATAGGGTGTACGATATACAAGATAACAGCACAACAACGAGCGATGCAGTACAGCGCTAAGCTTATTTCTTAATAGAAATAATTGATTAGGCAGTGCCTAATAAAACGATTCGCAGTGCGAATATAATGTATGCAGATGTGTATATTTTGATGTTGCACAACAATAGAACCTAGCTATTAAGAATAGCTTTAAAAGTGTGTATACATAGGGTGCATAGAACTAGTGCAGGAGGCACAGGGTGGGCAGAATGAAAACACTAGTATAGTGGCTGGCGATGTGTGTGCGGCAGGTATTAATAGCTTCCAGCAAGCTACTAATAGCAGCAATAGCTGCTAGCGCAGGTCTTAATATAGCTTCTAGTGGGTAATACAGTACACAATAGTAGATTTTAGCGGGCTAACAGCTTGCAGATAGGTCTTCCGGGCTTATAACCTGTTGAAAATAATAGGGATTATAGGACTAGATAGAAGAGGGTAGTAGTCTCTTATATTTAGCACCTATAATTGCTCCTAGCAATTATTACATAGTGGAAGCAGCAGCGGCCTAAATTAAGCTGTAGTGTATAGTATAGATTACGTAGAGGCAGTAGATAACTATAATAATAGTGGTATCTTATATTAAGAGCGCTATAACAAACAAGTGAGGGTAGAATCTTAAATCTTTCTAGTCCCTTCTAGACCCTCTAACTATATCGGCAGGCTATAGTCGCTAGAAGGGGCTTATAGGCTACTTTATAATTTCTGCAAAAAGATTTACTATATAAAAACAAAAAAATCGACTTACAGCTATACAAACGAGACGCCTATATACACAATTTAATAAATTCTACTAATAATAAGTAACCCTTATAAGCAACTCTATCCAACAATTATACTATTAGATAGCCCTAATTCTTAGCTTTTAAATAGTATACTTCTTGAATTTCTACTATTGCTAGTTGTAGAGAAAATCGCAGTTAAAGTTAACTATAGGTTAGGCAACTTTGCCTTAGTTAAATCTAGATGTTTACATCTAGTAACAACGATATCTCTACCAAAAATCAACGTAACAAGACCTAATGAGGGTCACGTGATAGAGCAACTAGTAGGCATAAAAATAGGCTATACAGGGTAGCTTATTTTTAACACTATAAAAGATCTTTAAGCGTTAGGCTAGGTAGGTAGAGCTTCTCTCTCTCTTTAACTACTACTTATAATACTGCTTAGGGCTATAAGTAGAGCAACTAAACGTATTATTACAATAAGAGCAGGATTAAGATAGAGTAACGCTGTAAATAGGCTAAGTCTTCTAGCCTCTCTCTATTAGCTGCCTTAGCACTTTCTATAGAGATAAAAAGAAGAAGGAAGTTATAGAGAATATTAGAGTAGATATTGAAAATAATAGGGATTACAGGACTAGATAGAAGAGGGTAGTGGTCTCTTATATTTAGCACCTGTAATTGCTCCTAGCAATTATCACGTAGTAGAAGCAGCAGCGGCCTAAATCAAGCTGTAGTGTATAGTATAGATCACGTAGAGGCAGTAGATAACTATAATAATAGTGGTATCTTATATTGAGAGCGCTGTAACAAACAAGTGAGGGTAGGATCTTGAATCTTTCTAGTCCCTTATAGACCCTCCAACTATATTAGCAGGCTGTAGTCGCTAGAAGGGGCTTATAGGCTACTTTATAATTTCCGCAAAAAGATTTACTATATAAAAACAAAAAAATCGACTTACGGCTATACAAACGAGACGCCTATATACACAATTTAATAAATTCCACTAATAATAAGCAACTCTTATAAGCAACTCTATCTAACAATTATACTATTAGATAGCCCTAATTCTTAGCTTTTAAATAGTATACTTCTTAAATTTCTACTATTGCTAGTTGTAGAGAAAATCGCAGTTAAAGTTAACTATAGGTTAGGCAACTTTGCCTTAGTTAATTCTAGATGTTTTGCATCTAGTAATAGCGATATCTCTACTAAAAATCAACGTAACAAGACCTAATAAGGGTTACGTAATAGAGCAACTAGTAGGCATAAAAATAGGCTATATAGGGTAGCTTATTTTTAACACTCCCTCTAGAAATGTAAGAAGTAACTAGTTCTATAAGCAACTTAGCTCCTTTAAAGGATATCTAAGTTAGAATTAACTAACGAAATACAGTACTAATAATAGAACTAAATAATATAACTAATTCCAGCAATTCTAGAGTAGTTATAGTTAAATATAACTAGTTGTTGTTAATTGTTTTTGTTGTTTTCGATTTTTAACTGTTTTTTTGTTGCTTTTCGATTTTTCAAGTGTTTTATTGCTTTTATAAGCTAGCTAGAAAGCTCTAGTAACTTAATAAATTGTTGATGCTTTTAAATAGCAAAAGGCTTAGTTAGGCTATCTGCTAGCATCTAATTTGTATTAATATAACTAACCTTAGCTATACCTTTATGAATTTTTTCCCTAATGTAGTTAAACTTCAAAAGGGTGTGCTTAGTCCTACTATATAACGTTAGGTTGTAAGCAGTAACTATAGCGCCTTAATTATTACACCTAATAGGAATAGAAGGGGTTAAAGGTAGCTTTATCTCCTTAAAAAGGCTGTAGAGCCACTCTAATTCCCTTATAGCTTTAGATAATGCATTGGATTCTGCTTCTAATGTAGAAAGAGCAATAGTACTAGCTTTCTTTGATTTCTAGCTAATAGGTCCACTAGCTAGCTTATATAGATAAGCATAGGTTAATTTAGAAGAGGTTTTATCACCAGCAAAATCGCTATTGCAATAACTAAGGAGGGTCTTTAAGACTTCTTTACAACTAATAGTAGTATTAGAAGACTTTTTAGAGGAAGACCCTGCTAAAGAGTGTAGGCTAGAACGCTTATAAACAATAGCAAAGCTTCTAGTACCACTTAAGTACTAAAGGAGGTGCTTAGAGGCGTTTAGATGCTCTATATAGAGCTTAGCTAGGAATGTTGATAGCTACTGAACGGAAAAAGCAATATCAGCCCTAGTTAGCAACATAAGGTACATTATAGTGCCTATTATGCTCTAATTAAGCTTATAATCGGATTTTAAGAGAGGTTTTATAACTAGTTACTTTAGGATTCCCGGCTGTATAGGGATAGAAGCCAGCTTAGCATCTAGCATATTGAATCTTTCTAGGGCTTCGAGGATGTATTAAGATTGATGGATTTTAATAGACCTTTTAGACCTATTACGGGTGATTTAAACGCCTAGGAAGAATTCTACTAGTCCTCTATCTTCTATTAGATAAGCTTAATTTAGTAGCTTTTTAAGCTTATTGATATATTGTAAATCAGGCCTAATTAGAAGACAGTTATCTACATAAGTAGCAATATATATAGATGTAGCTAGGTTATAAAAGACTGCTGGGTCTGATATAAGAGGTTTAAATCTATGCTTTTAAAGTAATTCCGTTAGAATTTGCTGCTATTCTCTAGGACTTTGCTTTAAACTATAGAGGGATTTTTCTAGCTTAATTACTTGCTCTTTAAAGGGCTTGTAATTACAGCTTTTTAGTAGCTTAGCTACTAATAGCGATGCTTGCTCTGCAAATTCAACGAATCTATCTGGGATTTCTATATAAATAGCTTCTTTTAGCTTGCTATTTAAAAACGCTCCTATAAAATCGATTTACTTAACTTCCTAGTTATTAAAAGCTGCAAGAGCTAATAATATACGCCAGCTAGGAGGAATACTAGTTGCAGTAAAGGTCTCTAGATAGTCTTAACCTTCTATTTGCATAAATCCCTTAGCAATAAGGCAGGCCTTATATTTAATAGGATTATTTTCTTTATCCTTTTTAAGCCTATAAATAAGCCTATTCTTTAGAACTCTTTAGCCCTTAGGTACTTAGTCTTTCCCTATAAATTTAAAGGTTCCAGCAGCTAATAGCTGCTTAAATTCGCTATAGGTAGCTTCTATCTAATGCTGCTTAGCAGAGCTTTTTAGGGCTTGCTTCTATGTATTAGGAAGTTCATCCTTATTACTATTAGAAGTAATAGCTGCTTTAGTCCTTGCCTTAAAGCATAGATCCTTAATTAAGGAAAATATATCTCTATCTAAATCTATAGCATTAGCATCAGCTTTAGCTTCTATAGGTTCTATATTAGCCTAAGGGGCTTCTATAGATATAGGGGCTTTAGGGGCCTCTATAGCTTCTATAGGGTTGCTTAGTAGAAGAGCTTAATTTTCTATAGGTTCTAGTGGATAATTCAGCACATCTAGATAACTAGGATAAGGATACTTAGGAGTATAATTATCTTCTAATTGCTGCTAGTTATTGATTTCTCCCTCTAAAGGATTATCCACTATAGAACTAATAGGAACCTTAGGGATGCCCTGTGAAATAGAACCTATTCCTTCTATAATTTTAACGAAGCTAGTCTTTATAACAGCTCGTTTAGAGGGGATGTATATTAGATATACATTAGAACCTAGCGTAGCTAAAAGTCTACTAGGAATAGTTCTTTTAGCTAGCTTCTGCAACCTAGATCTCTGTTCTAATAGGATTAAAACTTCGCAATAGGAGCCTATAGCCCTTATTTTAGTAAAATCAGGCTTATAGGTCTTAGAAGTCTCTAAATTAGCTAGATATAGCTGTTTAGGACTTAGTAGTTTAGTGCTATTTGCAGTAGTATTAACTAAATCTACTATAGCAGGAAGGATGTAAGACTATAGATATAGAGGTAATTGTAACCACTGTAGGGTAGCACGCAAACGGTCTAGAAGTACCCTTATAGCTCTCTCTATTAGCCTATTCTGTTTGTAAATATAGGGGCAAGAGGTGCTAAAGCAAATACCCTTAGAAGATAGCTAAGCTTACAACCTAGTATTAATTTCTATACTACTATTAAAATAAAGGTGTTTAGGGTAGCAGTTATACTGGTTTTTTAATTCCTTAAAGAAGCCTTTAATACAGCTATAGAGAGTAGAACCCTCTTTATTAGCTAGATTAAAAGACCACTTATACCGTAATTTTCTATCAATTAAAAAAAGAACTAAAGGCCTCTTATTGTGCAGTATAGGCTCTATTTTAACGGTATCTCCCTCTATAATATCTAAACATCTAGGGGGATTAGGAATAGTATGCTTACTAGGTCTTCTAACAGCTTTAGCTTAGTTGCAAGCTAGGCAGTTAAAATCCTTTTCCTTGATTTTTGTAAAATTAGGAATACCTTTAGTAATAGAAGCAGTCTTCTTTAGTAAAGGGAGTCCTATATGCCTTAATCTAATGTGCTAAGTAGCAGCTAATTCTAGTAGCTTCTTATAGGAAGAAGAAGCAGTAGGATTTATACTACTAGAATTATTATTAGAGCTAGCTTCCTGTTGCTCCCTATCTTGCTAGATCTCTTAAGAACTATAGGCCTCGTTTAAGGGATCTAGACGGCTATTTCCTCTAATATCCAGCAACTTAGGATTTAGACCTTCTAAATCCCCGTTATTAGAAGAAATCTAATTAGGAGCCCGTTTAGGAACTAGGGCTAATAGCTCTATAGCATTGTTATTGGTATTATCTACTTCTTCTTCTTTAAAGTTAGATAATTCCTCGATTTAGCTATATTCCTCTAGATTAAAACCAGACTATTAAGGGATTTAAAC
The DNA here is from genome assembly GCA_000729835.1 of Atkinsonella hypoxylon. Taxonomy (NCBI): domain Eukaryota; kingdom Fungi; phylum Ascomycota; class Sordariomycetes; order Hypocreales; family Clavicipitaceae; genus Atkinsonella; species Atkinsonella hypoxylon. The sequence continues at coordinate 62,059 of JFHB01000162.1, forward strand.
CTCTATAGGATAACTAGCATTATAACCGCTATTATAACTATTGCTAGCTAGAAATCCTATATAAGAGAGATTAGCGTGGTTTTTACACACTCTAGGGGTCTCTTGCCCCTTAAGCTGTAAGAAGAAACCATGCTTTTTAGGATTTAGAAGCCTACAGCAGCTTCTATTAGCTAGAAATAGCTAATTTCTAAGGAGAGTGCCCCCTGTTAAATAGTGCTTTAGACTACTAATTAGGTTAGTATTTAAACCTAGGCAATACAGAGCATCCTTTAGAGCTAAAGGCCTGTATTTAGCTGGATTTATACTAACTAGTACCTAGAATACAGTAGTTCCCTGTCCTTTAGGATAAATAGGACCTCCTTTAGTAGCAATAGGCGCGGTTTTACCCTTTTTTATAGGCTTAAAAGTCCTAAAAAATGCCTTATTGTTAACTATATAACAGGTAGAACCTGTATTGTATAGTAAGGAGTTTTTAATTATTCCATTAGAATAGTTAAAAGAAGGGGTATTATTACTAGTAGTACTAGTATCACTAGTAGTGGATTCTATATCTAAATCGTAAGAATCATTACTACTAGAACTGCTAGAATCATTAGATTCTATAGTATTCTAGTTGCTAGTAGATAGGTTATAACAACCTATAGCAAAAGCAGCTTCTCCATCCTTATTCCTAGAGTTTTTGTTACTTCTTCTTCAGCCCTTCTACTTCTTCTTATTCTTAGAGGCTTTATCTGTATCTTTAGAGGCATTAGAATCATTAGAATTAGAATCGTTAGAATTCTTCTTCTAATTAGGAGGATTCTTTCCTTAATTAGCCTTATTATTATTAGAACTATTAGAAGCCTTATAACTAAGAGCTTTAGATATAGAGAAGCTTTTATCTCTTTGTTCTTCTAATAAATTAGCTATAAGGAACTGTAAATTCAGCATTTTTATAGATAGACCTTGTGCTCTAGCAGCTCTAATAGAATATCGCTGCCTTTCAGCCTAGCTAGAGAAGGTCTTCTTTAAAGCATTAATATAATAATTTACCTAGTCGATAGAATCAATAGCTACACTATAGAGCTGTAATCTAGCTAGTAAATTATTAAATTTAGCATTAAAGGCCTCTAAAGATCCCTTATAGTTCGAAAACGATAAGTTGTAATAACTAGTATATAGCGTACTACGTTGTATTTTAGCACTCTGCGAATATTGCCTAACTAGAACGTTATAGGCATCTACAGGGGACTTATGCTAGCTTATAGCAGCTTAAGGTCTAGATTAGCAACTATCTCTTATAATTATAAGGATAATAGCTTGTTCTAAATCTACTAAAGTACTAGCTATACTAGAATTATTAATAAATTAAGGGAATCCTAGTGCCCTAAATTGAATAGTTAAAGCTTGCTTCTACTGTTTAAAATTTTTAGGGCCTTTTAGCTTAGCAGCCTCTAGAATAGAGTGGACTTTCTTATTTAACTCTTTTATAGTGCCTTCATTAAAAGCAGGCAGAAAAGTAGCACTATTAGAGGAACTAGAAGGTTTAGGGGCTTTAAAAGAGACTTTAGAAGCTCTTTTAGAAGTAATAGGATCTACTACCTTAGAGGGAGACTCTATAGAGAGATTACCTATAGATGTAATTATAGTATTTAATTTACTTAGTAAATTAGCTATATTACCTTTATTTTAGCTTTATTTTGCTTCACTATACCTAATAAATCTATTTAGGGTCTCTTGTTGCTTATCTATTTAAGCTTTTAGATCAGCTTGCACATTATAGACTTACACTACTCTTTTAGAAGCTAATCTAGCTTCCTTTAGAGCCTTCTTAGCTGTATAATCTTCTTCATTAGAAGAGGAATCTACTAGCTAAGGGGGGGACCTTACTGGACTAGGAAAGCTAGTAGCAGCAGCTAGATTAGCTAGTGTACTAGAACCACTACCCCGTTTAGGGCTTGTGCTCTTTCCCTTGCCTGTTCCTTTTAGTGCTATTTTAAAGGATTTTAATAGCTAATTTAACGCTCTTTATAGCTAATTATAGCTTAAATTACAGTGGAAAAGGTAGTAAATAACAGTAATAACCTCTACTAGATATCAATAGATTGCTCTATTATAGGCCTAGAAGTGCCCTATATCTTCAGAAATTATACTAAGATTTTTCTCCAATTTCTTTTGTAACAGGTATAACAGGCTCTAAAGGCTGCGTTATATCGCAATCTATATTCGCATACAATTTATATAGCAGACTAGATTAACAAGCGGTCGTAAGGGGCATAAAACATAGGTCTTAGCTATTTTTAGCCAAAAAAAATTCAGGAGATTCTTCTCTAATTAGGTTCTAATAAATTAGTGGAGACCTAGGCACAGCTAATTTAGGGATATCCAGCTAATTCCTACTTCAAAATCCCGACCAGTAGGATTACTACACAAATTAATTCTGCGACCGAAAACACAGGAATATCTAACGGCAACAAGAGCTGTTAGGCGTGCACTACAAATTGTAGTATAGCTACTAACAGAGGTGCATAGGGTGCACAATATAACAACAACGAGCGATGCAGTGCAGCGCTAAGCTTATTTCTTAATAGAAATAATTAATTAGGCAGTGCCTAATAAAACGATTTACAGTGCAAATGTAATGTGTGCAGATGTATATATTTTGATGTTGCGCGACAATAGAACCTAGCTATTGAGAATAGCTTTAAAAGTGTGTATGCATAGGGTGCATAGAGTGCAGAAGGCACAGGGTGGGCAGAATGAAAACACTAGTATAGTAGCTAGCAATGTGTGTGCAGCAGATATTAATAGCTTCCAGCAAGCTACTAATTTTTTAGCAGTAATAGCTGCTAGCGCAGGTCTTAATATAGCTTCTAGTGGGTAATACAGTACACAATAGTAGATTTCAGCGGGCTAACAGCTTGCAGATAGGCCTTCCGGGCTTATAACCTATTGAAAATAATAGGGATTACAGGACTAGATAGAAGAGGGTAGTAGTCTCTTATATTTAGCACCTGTAATTGCTCCTAGCAATTATTACGTAGTAGAAGCAGCAGCGGCCTAAATCAAGCTGTAGTGTATAGTATAGATTACGTAGAGGCAGTAGATAACTATAATAATAGTGGTATCTTATATTAAGAGCGCTGTAACGAATAAGTAAGGGTAGAATCTTAAATCTTTCCAGTCCCTTATAGACCCTCTAACTATATTAGCGGGCTGTAGTCGCTAGAAGGGGCTTATAGGCTACTTTATAATTTCTGCAAAAAGATTTACTATATAAAAACAAAAAAATCGACTTACGGCTATACAAACGAGACGCTTATATGCATAATTTAACAAATTCTACTAATAACAAGCAACCCTTATAAGCAACTCTATCTAACAATTATACTATTAAATAGCCCTAATTCTTAGCTTTTAAATGGTATACTTCTTGAATTTCTACCATTACTAGTTGTGGAGAAAATCGCAGTTAAAGTTGACTATAGGTTAGGCAACTTTGCCTTAGTCGATTCTAGATGTTTCGCATCTAGTAACAGCGATATCTCTACCAAAAATCAACGTAACAAGACCTAATAAGGGTCACGTGACAGAGCAACTAGTAGGCATAAAAATAGGCTATACAGGGTAGCTTATTTTTAACAGTAGAAATAGCTAGTAAAGTAACGCTAGAAAGTTAACTAGCTGCAGCTTTATAGGTGCTAGCTAGAACAACACTGTTCCTAGATAAACACTTATAAAGCCTATAGAACTAAGGAGTGTAAAAAGACCTAGTATACCTAATAAGGTTAAATATAGTCTAAAAGGGGAAAAGAAGGTTCCTATTAGAGGTAAAAATATAAGAATAGATTGTAGACTGCACCCTTAATATATAAAGAGCACTAGTTTATTAGAGCTGCCTCTAGGTCCTTAAGTATAAGCTGTTAACTACTATAGTAATATATAGAATATATAAGTTGCTAATATTAGGCTACCTAGAACGAAATACTACGTTCTAGGCATTAATATATAACTATTACTAGAATAGGCTGTTCTAAGATATTGCTTAGTACATCTAAAACTGCTACTATTATAGCAGCTAAAAGAGTAGAAGGTTGTAGTAAGGCCTCTTACAATCTATTTTAGCGCTAAATAAGTATTAGTTATAGATCTCTATAGATTTTATAATAGATTTACTAGCGCTAAACTAAGCTATACTCTCTTACTTAATAGTTATTATTAATTAACTTTTAAAGTATATATAGTTAAAGGCAATAACCTCTATAGAGGTAAAGGAATATACTTAATAGTTTAAGTATTATTAGTAATAGTTTTATAGGTTCCTAAAATAAATTATCTCTAACTGTAGTTTAGATTAGTTAAGTACCTTTTAAACTACTCTTTATTGCCTTATTAGAATTAAACAATTACTATCTATATTCTATTACCTATAAATAAACAATAGAATAGAGAGAGTTAATTAAGAAGTATAAGTAATTCTATAGGTTATAGTTGCCTTTTTGTAGTTTAACTAGCCTAAATATCTCTTTATATATTAGCTAGCTATTAATAATAGAAATTCCTTAGTAACTAGTATAAGTTTAAACTAAGCAATATATAGGTATAATATAGACCTTATCTAAAAGCTTATAGATAAAGAGAAGTTCTAAGTTTTATATAAAGAGTAAGCTTTAGTGTTCCTTAAACAGCTATAAAAGAGTATAAATATTACTTAAGCTACAATTAACTTTACCTAGTAAAGGCAGTAAAAGCAGTTAAATAGAAGCTATAGGCTAGTAGAATAGTATAAGATAGAGAACTTAGTTTAGCTAACGCTATATTATATTAAAATAAACTACTTAAGTTAGAAGCTTAATTAAGTTATAGTAAAGTATATAGTTATAAATATACTAACACCTTTAACTATAAAGTTAAATATTTTACTAGAAATTTACTTAGTTTTTTATATTAACCTTATTAAGTAAGTAGCAATAAACCTCTTACCTTTCTAGTAGCTAGTAGACTTAAGGTATAGTTTTAAGCTAACTATAATAGATACTAACTTATCCCTTAAGGAATATAGAGTAAAGGAAATTCTAGCTACTAAAAACGCTTTAGGCTAAGGAAAACACTATTAAGTGCTTATTAAGTAGATAGAATTTATTTAGTTTATATAGAAACTACTAAAAAACTTTTTTAATATAAAAGCGCTAGATTAATTTAAGTTATAGTAAAAAGACACTTAATTTAATAATAGGCTTAGTAAAGGTATAGTAAAATTTTATATAGACTTTAATAATAACTTAGTTACCTTTAACTAAAAACAAAAGAAAATAAACTTCTCTTTATAGAGGCCTATATAACTAATAAAAAAAAAATAAAATAAAATAAAAGAAATTTCTTAGTAAGTAGTAAAGGGGCATTAGTACTTATAGTATAAAAATATAACTACCTAAAAGGCGCCTTATTGCTTTTTAGGCAGTTATAGAATAGAAGCTAAAGGAACTATATAGTGTCCCTAAAGTAGCGTAGAAGTAGAAGCTAGAATAGTAGTACTAGCAGAAGGTATAAAGGCTAAGGTAGATAAGGATATAACTAGCGCTCTAGATTAAAGCTTTACTCTAGTAGGTATAAATAAGAATATAACATTTTAAATAGCTTAGCGCCTTAGATATAAAGGTATAGTCCTAAGAGAGAAGAAAATAGAGAAAGAGAAAGCTAAGGAAGCAGTAAGCTAGGTTAGAGTTATATACTCTAGGAATATAAATAGTAATTAGCGCTATAAGTAGTTTAAGCTTTTAAGCTCTACCTAAAGGTAGATATATTTCTAGTGTATTGCCTTAAGGTTATTCTATAAAGGTAAAGGGATAATATATAGTAGTAAAGAAGCCTTATATAGCAGTAAAGAGGCAGTAGTAGTAAAGGTTAATAGTATACAATAAGGTATAAGTATAGGTAGAGGCAATAATAAAGGTATAGTAATAGTAGTAGTAGTAGTAGGTATAGAAAAGAATAAGAAGTTATTATTAATATCTATAAAGATATACTTATACTTATTAGGGTTAAACTTATTGTTCTTTAAAATAATAGAGGCTATAGTGCTCTTATAGATTATAGAAGAAGAGAGAGTAAGTGTAAAAGAGCTATTAGCTTAAGTTATATAATAAAGAGAAGAAAAGAGTATAACTTTCTCTTTTATATAATTAGCAGTAAGTATATTCTTAAGAATAGTATTATAGTAATTATATATATTTAAGAACTTATAGATAAGAATAGTTTAGTAAGTAGGCTAGCTAAAGTAAAAGAGAATTAATATAAACTTAACTATAAAACCTTAGTTAATAAGTTTCTATATTTTAGTAAAGTAATACTATAGATAAGAATACTTAGTAAAGAGGCTTAGATTCTAGATATAGCCTTTATACCTCTATATATATAGTTAGTATTCTCTTCTTTAGCTAGAATAACAGTTATATAAGCCCTTCTTATAAAAGTTATTATAATATAGTATATAAATATCTTTAAGAATATTACTATTAAATAACTCTAAGTTGTTTAAGTCCCCTTATATAAAGAAACTATAGATATAGCAGCAGTAAGAAACTAATAGCACTATAGAAGTAGAAGTAGTAAAGGCATTAGTGCTAGTAATATAACTACTAAAGTTTTAGATATACTTCTAGTTAATAAGGGGATAAGCTATATATAAATAAAGGGGCAGTATACTTTAGGCTAATAAGATAATATTTTACGATTTTAATTAGTAAGCTATTAGTAGTTAGATAAATTCTATTTAAATATATTAGAAAGAGGTTCTCTTACATTAAAAGGAGTAGCAGTAGCTATATAGTAAAGTAAGGAATTTTAGGAAACTACAATAGAATTATTTAGTTATAATATAGAGGTAAAATAAGATATAAAGGAGGAAGAAAAAAATAAAGAAAGAAAAAAAGGAATTATTTATTTTTATATTAGAAACAGCTAAGAGCTAGCTATTAGTTTATTATATACTAAAGAGATAACAATAACAACAACTGTTTACGCTCTACTAGCTATTAGTTTATTATACACTAAGAGAATAGCACTAACAATAACTATTTACGCTCTACACCCTTAATAATACCCCTTATATATAGATAGGTTGTATATATTTAATAACTGTTTATAATAGCAATAAGGATAAAAGAGAGAGAATACCTTCTAGTTAATAAGAGGGATTATTATATAATAATTACTTAGAACATAAGGAGACCTAGGGATATAGGCAGTTTATACGCTAATAACACTAGCATTACAGCTAGTGCCTATATAATAGGCAGATAATTAATAGCTGTATATAGAGGGCTATAAAGTAAAGGGGAGTAGGGGGTTAATAAACCCTAAAAGGGTATAATTAAGCAAGAGGGAGCGTAATTAACCTATTATAGCGCAACTAATAGGTTAATTAGTAGAGTAATTAACAGCTGTTGCTAAGGTGCTATAAGCAATTAGAGGGAAAGGAGGTAGAGCAAATGTCTATTTATATATTAGCTCTATAATATTACATTAACAATAAATAGTATATTAGTGCAGCAATAGAATAGCTAGAGTGAAGCGCTTAGGGGCAGACGTTATACCTCTATTTTTTTATAAGTAAACAATAGAGGAAATATAAAGAGAGAGTAAATAGAGAGTTAGCTACTATTTATAGTACTTACTATAGACGTTAAAAGGAAGTGTTATAGGGCCTAGGAGAAGAAGGAGAGTATATTATAGACTTAAGCCTTAGGCTTAGGTCTTTTAGTAGAGAGAGAACAGTAGAAGAGAAATAGAGATATATATAGGTAAAGGGATAGAAGCAAGCTGCATTTATCTAGGGGTTACTTAAACTTTACTAGGCCCTAGAGAGAGAACTTTAGCTATAAAGTATATACTAAAAGGGGCTCCTAAGGGGATAGACCTACCCCTAAATATATAGTATAGAGGCATAGAGAGGCTTCTAGTTCCTTCTCTCTTCCTCCTTTCCTCCCTATAATTATAGTTCTTATTATAGACGCTAGTTAGCAGCAGCTACTAGGTCAGTCCATTACAAATATTATATTAAAATTAGCTAAACTATTATTAAGTTTCCCTTTTATATATAGAACCTCTCTTAAATACCTTCTTTTAGAAAAAAAAGCTATTAAAGAACTATTAAAAGCTAAATTAATTAAACTCTATATAGCTAATAAACCTATATTAAATGTTTTTACTTTAAAACCTTACTTTAGTAAGAAGTGTTTTTACTAAGATTATTAATAAATTAATAACTTTCTAAAGCCTTAATTAGTTTTTACTTTAAATATTAAAGAAACTATTACTAACTATTAATAAGCTAAAAGAATAAGTAAGATTAATATTATTAAAGCTTTTAATTAAATATTAATTAAAGTAAACTCTTAATACTTAACTACCTTTTAAACTTACTAAGGAATATTTTAGTAGAAAGTATTACTCTTTAAATTAAAAGTTAAACTAGTTTAGTAGTAATTATTTATTAATACTTAACTTAATAAATTACTTAATCTCTTTATTAATGCTTATATTAATAATATCTTAATCTATATAAATAATAAAGAAGAAAAGGTTTATTAGTTTTAAGTTAAAGAAGTTATTTATTAATTATATAAGGTTAATCTTTAAGGTAATATTAAGAAATTCTAGTTTAATATAAAAAGTATTAACTATTTAGAAGTAATAATTAAAGTTAGAAAAGATATATAAATTAATCTAGCTAAAATTAAAGCTATTACTAGCTAAAAGATTAAAGATTTAACTTTTAAAACTACACT